>CM059193.1:30616514-30685480 GCA_030323885.1 Branchipolynoe longqiensis
ACAAGTTACCCTGTTATGTTTCTTGGCATCCTGAACCGGATGCTTGGAAAGTAGATGCGTTTGCTATTACCTGGGAAAATAATTATTTTTATATTTTCCCACCATTTAGCATTATCAGCCGAGTAGTGAGAAAAATCGGCTTGGAAGGGACACATGCGATACTGGTGGTGCCCGATTGGGACACGCAACCTTGGCTGCCAGCAGTTTCACAACTGGCAAAAGATCGTATACGATTCCCAAGAAAACTCGGGAATCTGACCCACCACGGACCGCTAGTGGTTCACGGCGACGTGTCAACGACGCCCCTATTGGCATTCCTTTTCTAAGGAAGCAGCTACAGCAATTTGGATTGGACAGAATTACTGAGGATAGGATAGTATCGGATGCCTGGAGGCCAGGAACTGTCAAAATGTATACAACCTATTTAAAGAAATGGGGTGTACATTGTTTGTTAATGAAAGTTAAGCCAACAAATCCAAAGATTTCACAAGTAGCTCGGTTTCTTCGTTCTCTAGAGGATGAAGGACTTTCCTTTGGATCGATTAATGCGGCGAGGTGTGCGTTATCAATTATATTACCTAGAATTGATGGCGAAACAGTTGGAAAACATCATGTTATTTGTTATTTACTTCGTTCAATTTATCAAAGGAATCCTCCAAAACAAAGTATAGTCGGTTTTGGGATGTTTCTATAGTATTTAAGTTGTTTCAGGCTTGGCCTCACAACTCGTGGTTAGATATAAAACAGTTAGGTTTTAAGGTCGCGGTCCTGTTATTGTTAGTAACCGGACACAGAGGACAGACGATTGTTGCTTTATCCTTAACTGGATTAGAAATAGACAAGCAACAAGCTACGTTTGATTTAGAAAAATTGCTTAAATCGAACACGTTAGGTGACCCTTTATCAACGGTTCACTTAGACTGTTTTCCGAATGATCGGAAATTATGTGTTGTGTCGGCCATACGGGCTTATATATACAAGACAAAGGATTTACGTGCATCACAACAACTATTAGTGAGCTTTATAAAGCCACATAAGGCGATTTCACGAGACACACTTGCCAGATGGACAATTACGGTGTTGAAATTGGCTGGAGTGGATACGAGTAAATACTCTTCCCACTCAACTAGAGGAGCCATGGTCTCCAAGGCACGGGTGCTTGGTATTTCTGTGAAAAGAATACTAGCGCATGCAGGCTGGAAGACGGCTAAGTCGTTTGCAAAACATTATAATAAACGACTAGAAAAGCCTACCGGCGTTGCAAAGCGTCTTCTCGCCAACTAACAAGAATAGGTGAGAACAAAAATTTAGAATGTTATAATAATAAGAAAGAATGATATTAAGGATAAAAATGAATTATGTAAAGGTCTCCCTAGCCTGAGGCTAGCCTGAGGCTGTTTACCGAGGTAAAATAGTATAGTTATACGAGTCTTACCTTTGTACAGATGATGGATAACTGTTGTTTTACCGAGGTATAAGCCTCGGATAGATGTGGGCTAGGGCCCTCCCGCCACACCCTGCCACATCTATTCCGTTGGTGTACCTTTTCGGTAAAGTAATAGTATCCATTGTTTGAAAGTCATTTTTATCCTCAATAAGTAGGTTAAGATTGCTGGTACCGGACGTGCTTACCTCTCCCTAGCCCACATCTATCCGAGGCTTATACCTCGGTAAAACAACAGTTATCCATCATCTGTACCAAGGTAAGACTCGTATAACTATACTATATATATATATAATATATATATATATTGGAGTCTGCAGTCACATTAACCGGTATATTCAGTCCTACCATCACTACTACTGTCGCATGAGGGTGCGGAGTAAGTAGCATGTGGTGGTGGGGTGGTGGAGTGGTGGAGGAGGCCTGCTGTAGGGTGGTGGTGTAGAGGGTGGTGGGGGGACAGTGAGAGGGGGGGGGGGGACATCAGTGTGACCTGTCACCAGGCACGTACACCACATATTACGAGAGAACTGCGTGTACAGAGAACATCCATCAACGCCAATATCACGTGGTACACCAGTTGTGGTCTGATCGCCGAAGTTAAGCACCAGTTGGTTGTTTGATTGTTGGAGTTTTACGTCCTGACAACATCTAAGGTCATATCAGGACGGGTACTGATTTATGACAGCGCACACTCGTGGCGATTTTATAGTGCTGCCCCACTGGGAGGCCAGGCTGCCAGCAACATAACTTGATATCCTACTCGGTCACAATATCCTGACACTGACTCTTAATGTACTCTAGTGTACTCTAGCGCACTTGACATAGTTAAACGTAGTTGACTGTAGTGGAGGCTAACGTACGTTGAACATAGTTGAACTTACCGGCATCCGTGTCATAACGTATTTATCCATACCAAAACGTTTTTCACTGTAGTTTAACGTACTTACACCACGTTTGACCCACGTTAATCTATCCTACGTTCAACTACGTTCACTAATGTGTATGTGACCAGGGCTTAAGAGTTCACACGCACGACACATAGAGTGTGCAGTGTGCAGCCTTCAGGAAGCTGACAGTGACGGTGGCCGGATCGGTAGAGCGCAGGCCTCGCGTGCGGAAGGTCGGGAGTTCGGTTCCTGGTGGAGTCAAATTGATACTTGTCACTTCCTAGCCTGGCACTCAGCATTAATAGGATAAGGAAAAGACTGGTTGGCTCAGTGTCAGGATAATGTGACTGAGTGGGATATCGGGGCATGGTGCCGACATCTTGATTTCTCAGTAGGGCAGCACTATAAAGTCACCATGAGTGCGCACTATCACAAGTCAGTACTCGTCGTAGTATGACCTTAGATATTGCCAGGAAGTAAAACACCAACAACCAATGAAGCTCAACACACGAGCATCTCACGAGGACAGGGACAGGTGGCTTTTGTGACAGTCTGAGAGGGTCGCCCGTTTCACTCAAGTCCACATCCGAGTCGGTTGAGAATTCAGAATGCCAAAGGAAGGAAGGTGAGTGTGTGCTGTTTGTGTGGTGTGTTTGTGGTATGTCGTGTGTGAGTGTGTGGTTCAGTGGTGGTCTGGTAGAAATACGTACGTGTTAGCATGTGTGCATGTGGTAGTATACGTGTGCATGTGGTGCTATACGTGTGCATGTGGTAGTATACGTGTCCATGTGGTAGTATACGTGTGCATGTGCGTATGTGCATGTATGTGCATGTATGTGTGTGCAGATATGTATATGTGTGGTGTGTGTGGTGCTGGTAGTGTACATATGCGCATATACGTGTTTGCACGTGTTTGCATGTCTTTGTATGTGTTTGTATGTCTTTGTATGTGTGTGGATGTATGGGGTTCTGGCAATGTGAGTGTTTGTATGTGTTGTGTATGTGTCTGTATGTGTATGTCTTTGTATGTGTGTATGTGTTGTATATGTTTGAATGTGTTTGAATGTGTTTGAATGTGTGTATGTGTTTGTATGTCTTTGTATGTGTTTGTATGTCTTTGTATGTGCTTGTATGTCTTCATATTTGTGTGAATGTATGGGGTTCTGGCAATGTGAGTGTTTGTATGTGTTTGTATGTGTTTGTATGTGTTTGTATATGTTTGTATGTGTTTGTATGTGTATTATTATTATTATCCTCTTCTTTGATGCAGGCTTGTGAGTGTGTGTATGTGTATGTATGTGTTTGTATTTGTTTTATGTGCTATTAATTGTGCACAAATGTGTGAATGTGTGGGCTTCTTGTAGTGTGTTTTTGTGTATGCTTGTGTATGTTTGTGTGTGTTTGTGCATGTATGTCGTGGGGGTGATGAAAATGGAATGTATTGCGCCTAGATCGGGTATCGAACCCACAACTCTTACTTTCCAGGCTAATATGCTAACCATTACACCACCTAGGCTCCCTGATGTCACCACCCTATCCACGCCTACCTGCCTATGTGGGCCCTTGCCTGAGAGGTCAGTGCAGACCACCACATATGTGTTTGTATGTGTGGTATGTGTTATAATGTGTGTCTTGATGTGTCTATGTATCGTGTATTTTGTTTGTGTATCTGTGCCGTCTGATAGTGTGTGTGAGCTTGCGTGTGTGTATGCGTGTGCAAGAGTACCATGTGTATGCATGATGTATCTGGTGCATGTGGGAGTCTGGTAGTGTGTGTGGTGTGTGTGCTTGTGTGTGTGTTTGTGCAGGTGTGTACATGTATGTATGTATGTATGTATGTATGTATGTATGTATGTATACATATACATATGTCATGGGGGTGATGAAAATGGGAAATATTGGGCCTAGAGTGGGACTCAAACCCACATCTCTTTGCATTCCGGGCCAGTGTGCTAACCATTACAACACCTAGGCCACTGATATCAACACACTACCCACACCTACCTGTCTATGTGGCTCCTTGCCTGAGAGGTCAGTGCAGACCACTACACTCGTCCCCCTGGAATTGTAAGTCTTTTAATGCTTACAATTACATACATACAGGCAATACAACGTACTTACATACACAGGGTAGGTTCAACAACTATACAGCGCGTAGCTTGTACAGGATGATGGTCACAGCAACCAGTGTCATCGGGGTGATGAAAATGAGAAATATTGTGCCTAGAGTGGGACTCGAACCCACATCTCTTTGCAGTGCAGACCACTACACATATATATGATGGGGACAGGTCTTTCGTTCCTAACTTGATCCTCAAATTGGTCACGTTCCTAACTTGCTCACAAGTCAAAGTATTAATCTCAATGCCACCATAAACAGGCCTAATAATGAATCACAGCACCACAAAATGATTTCCAAATTGAGGTGGTGTTTGTTTTATGTCTCTTCGAATCTGCTACGAGGCAGATCAAGTTCGGTCACTTTGACTTCAATATCGGGCCAGCTGCCCCAACTCACGACAATCCTTTCAAAATGTGTGCTTTAATAAATTTATATCTAGGGTAATGGATCTTGCTACCAATCATGGCGCTCAGCATTAATAGGGTGATACTGATAAGACATGGACTGGTTTGCACAGTAGCAGGATAATGTCACTCAGTAGATTATCTGGGTAGGGTGCCCATGGGCCAGTCCAATAGTGGGGCAGCACTAACAAGTATCCATGGGTGTGCACTGTACACAATTCAGCAATCGCGTTGCATGGCCTCAAATGTTACTAGGACGTGAAACCTCAACAAACCATGAACAAACATGCGAGGGAACAAACTATTTCAATGCAAAATAATAATCCCCTTTGGGACTGGTTAGCTCAGTGTCAGGATAATGTAACTTAGTGGGATATAGGGTCACGGTGCTGGCGGCCTGATTTCCCAGTGGGGCAGCACTATAAAGTCACCATGAATGCACACTGACACAAGTCAGTACTCATCCTGATATGACCTTAGATGTTGCCAGGACGAAAAACTCCAAAAACCAACCAATAATCCCCGTGTGGCGCGAGCTGAGCTGATTTCCCAGAACCTAGGCCCACTTTCTACATACTACTGACACGTGAAGGGTTGCAAAGGGTCATGTCCATGTACTACTCACGGATCAAAACACATATTGCAGTATTGCTTTGTTTGTTTGTTGTTGTTTTACCTCCTAGCAACATCTAAGGTCATATCAGGACGGGTACCGACTTGTGACAGGGCGCACTCATGGCGACTTTATAGTGCTGCCCCACTGGGAAACCAGACCACCAGCACCATGACCTGATACCCCACTCAGTCACATTTTCCTGACATTGAGCCAACCAGTCCTTGCCCTATCCTAACAGGATAACCCCATTAAACCAAACTTGAAGGGACCCTAGGAATTTGTTTGGATTAACCGATCATTGATTTAACTTAGCTTTGGCTTCGACTTTGACTTGGTTTTGGCAAAAACGTGGGAGCATTATGAATGTACTATACAATGTATGTGGACACCTTGATTATTGTGTTTTATGTATATACAATATAATCCCGTTAAACCAAGCTTGGTTAACCCAATCAATTGGTTCACCCAAACTTTTTTCAGCGGCCCTGCAAAATACTACCATTTATCATATACAAAAAGTTGGTTGGGTCTCAGATGACCTTATAACCACATGGAAGTTTGGTTTAACCGTACCGGAAGTGGCATGGGGTCAGAACATTTTGTTTGGATTAACCGATAGTTTGGATTAACCGACTTTGGTAGTATTTTGCGGGCCACCGAAAAAAAGTTTGGATTAACCGATCGTTTGGTCTAACCGAGCTTGGTTTAACGGGGTTGTACTGTATGTGATGCCGAGTGCCAGGCTAGGAAGCGACAAGTATCAATTTTGTAAGTCATTGGTTTGACTCGACCAGGATTCGAACCCACGATCTCATGGGTTCGGATCTCCCGATCTCCCAAAACAGGAGACGGACGCTCTACTCATTCGGCCACCCCATCTGGTCTACACAGTAAGAAAAAGTGCTCAGGTGACCAAGAAAAATGTGCATCTCACAAGTTCTACGATCAAAAACGACTTTGCCAGGATTGCCAACATTGGAAAATGAAAAACGGGAAGATCCTAAGGGATGTTAAATTGGTGGGTCGGGGGGTAGTCCCCAGAATCTTTTTCTTTTCTTTTCTTTTTTACAAATAATCTGTTATAATTGATATAATATTAATAATATTGCATGGTTGCCAACATTGGAAGATGAAAAACCAGAAGATCGGCGTACGGTGATGATGGGACATAAAATATTGTATACCTTATGGCAAAACTGTAAGGGTTGGCAACCCTGTCATGCATAGTTTGCGTACCCATCCTGAGGCGACCTTAGATGTTGTTAGGAAATCAGACCCCCCTCTCCACCACCAAAATCACTCACTCGATCGGTCCGCAGGTGGTTTGTTTGCTAATTAATGCCGTTGCTTTATTTAGCGTCGGCCAACATTGACAATAACGTATCGGGCGTCTGCGTGCCGCTGAGGAACGCTCACGACGACCGGAAGTGAGTCGGGTTCCGTGACGTCACGAAGCGTCACGTGACCTTCAACGGAGCATTTGCACGAGGACCGAGCGGGGTCCTACCTAATCGCCACCAGCCAACTCTGACGGTAGTTAAGATAGTGAGTGAGTGAGGGTGTGTGAGTGTGAGTGAGTGAATGAGTGAGTATGTGTGAGTGAGTGAATGAGTGAGTATGTGTGAGTGAGTGAATGAGTGAGTGTGTGAGTGAGTGAATGAGTGCGTGAGTGTGTGAGTGAATGAGTGAGTGTGTGTGTGTGAGTGAGTGCGAGTGAGTGAGTGTGTGATTGGGTGTGTGGGTGTGTGAGTGTGTGTGTGACTGAGTGTGAGTGAATGAGTGAGTGAGTGTGTGAGTGTGCGTCTGAATGAGTGAGTCCGTCAGTCAGTGAATGAGTGAGTGTATGAGTGACTGAATGAGTGAGTGATTTCGCGTGTGAATGAGTGTGTGAATGAGTGTGTACGTGAGTAAGTGTGGGTGAGTGTGGGAGTGAGTGGGTGAGTCTGTCACGTCAGTCAGTGAATGAGTGAGTACTTCAGTCAGTGGTCAGTGAATGAGTGAGTGAGTGAGTGAGTGAGTGAGTGAGTGAGTGAGTGAGACAGCCAATCAGTCAGTTACTCAAAATGAGTGAGTGTGAGTAAGTATGCGAGAGGATAGTCTAAGTGAGAATGTGAGTGATTGAGAATGTGAGTGATAATGTATGTGACAGCAATGATAAGCAACATGGAGGTCCTAACAAGAATGAAAATAAAGAGACAGATAATAAAAACAATCAAAAACAGAAAAATTAAATACTTTGGCCACATGATACGACACCAGGAATCACAGAGAAGAATACTGGAAGGGAAGATAGAAAGGGAAAAGACCAAGAGGGAGAAGGAGAACAACAAGGATGGACAACATCACTGAGTGGACAGCAATGAGCTATGCGGAATGCATGAGAGGACCGAATGACAGGAAAAGATGGAGGTCCATTGCAGCCAACCTTCTTCGAGAAGACGGCACCCATTGATTGATTGAATGTATGTGATTGGGTAAGGGAGTGCTTGAGTGAGAGCGATTGTGAGTGAGTGTGAATGAGTGAGTGTGAATGAATGCGTGTGAGTGAATGAGTGAGTGTGAATGAATGAGTGTGAATGAATGAGGATGAGTGAGTGAGTGACCTCGATGGAAACCATGACCTCCCATGACACACGTAATATAGCTATAAACACCAACATCCTTCCTCAACAAGGAAACATTAGCGCTACATAATCTACTAACGCGAATATAAACAACCACACACCATCCTGATATTTCCACTTCCTGCATTCACCATCGTTTGTATGATTAAACTTGTGATTAAAGCTGCACAGTCCGATAAAAACATCAAATTTCCGAAACCAAAACAATTATCTAGATTTGATTGCACATATCTAATGTAGATAATGGTGCAATTATTAAGCATTTATCGCCACATAGAATGGATTCAATCCTGAGGCAGACCAGACGGGATATCCAAATGAGTTAGAGCGTCCATCTCCCGTGTTGGTAGATTGTGGGTTCGAACACTGGTTGAGTCAAACCAATGACTTAAAAATTGATACTTATTGCTTCCTAGCCTGGCGCTCGGCATTATTAGGCTAGGACAAGGACTGGTTGGCTCAGTATCAGAATAATGTGACTGAGTGGGATATCAGGTCATGGTGCTGGCGGCCTGGTCTTCCAGTGGGGCAACACTATTAAGTTGCAATGAGTGTGCACTGTCACAAGTCGGTGCCCGTCCTGATATAACCTTAGTTGTTGCTAGGATGTAAAACAACAACAAACAAACATTCAATCCTGAGGCAATTGAATAGAAGCTGTTACTGCAGAAGCCTATGGTATCAGTGTTTTGGCGTGCTTGCCAAAATTAATTTCACATGGTTGCACTTCAAATATCTCAAAAGTTAGATATTTAAATTAGAAGCTACTTCAAACTAAACTAAGGTAGGTTATAACGATCAACCTAATATATTTATCTCAGAAAATGACAGAAACTCAAAACCATCGGACTATGCAACTTTAAACCAAAATTCCCCCACACCCCAACTAAACCACACCACGGCTAAAACAGCCTCGTTTTCATTGAGACGTCGACCCCGAACAACGAGAACCCGAAGGCGGCAAACGCAGCGCCACCTGGATCTGCGGATAAATAAAGCAGCATTCACATTTAGTTCGGGTTACTGCCGCGTGGTGGCTGTGAAGGCGAAGCGGGAGAGGGGCGGCGGTGGACTCCGGCAGTGCGGTGGCGCCCCCTGGTGGGCGGCGCGGGAGGCTGCATTTGACACCATTATTAATATGGCGCCGAGCCTCGCTATCAATAATTCAGACAGACGTCGGGCGCGCGTAAAATACCAAGTGTTCCGCCCGGCCTCCGCCATTATAAATGCAGCTACAGCATTACACCCAGCTCTGAATAGTTAATGGCCGTCTATAATTCCAAGCTGGCCCTTATTTGCACAGAGGGAGAGAGAGAGAGAGAGCTCAGCCAGCCCAGATCAGCTCAGCATACCTGCTGCCACTGCCACTGCTTTTGATGTCGCTGTGTGTCTGTGAGTGTGTGTGTGTGTGTGGGGGGGAGAGAGAGGGGAGAGACAGAGAGACAGAAAGAGAGACAGAAAGAGAGACAGAAAGAGAGACAGAGAAACAGAGACAGACAGAGAGAGAGAGAGAGAGAGAGAGAGAGAGAGAGGGGGGGAGGGATTAATGGGGTGGTGGTTGAGGGTGGGAGGGTGTATGCACGGAGAGAGTGAGATCTATTTTTAATGGGGTGGTGACAAGGGTGAGGTTGAGGCTGACGACGAGGGTGAGGGTTAGGGTGACGGTGGAAATGGGGTTACGGTGGGTGTAACATAAGTTAATAAGCTGGTGAGCTGGTTACGGGTGTGAAGGGCGGCCGGGAACCGGCTGCGGAACCAGCGAAGGAACCAGCGAGAGTAAGGCAAATAAACCACTTGTATCACGGACACGGTAGAGTCAAGACTTACATTCTTTACAGTGGGGATCCAGTGAGGATTAGGTTAAGGTGAATGACGGGGTGAATGTGAAGGTAAAGTGATGGCGAAGGCGAGGGTGCAGACGTGATGAAAGCAAAGAAGATAAAGAAGATGAAGAAGAAGAAGAAGAAGAAGAAGAAGAAGAATATTAAAATTGAGGAGGAAGAAGAGGAATAGGAATTGAGAGCGATGAAGAGGAAGAAGAAAAAGAAGATGAACATCAACAAAAAGAAGAAGAAGAAGAAGAAGAAGAAGAAGAAGAAGAAGAAGAAAAAGGTGGTGGTGATGATGGTGATTATGGTGGTGGCGATGCCGATGGTGATGGTGGTGTTGATGATGCTGATGAGGAGGATGAGGAGGAGGAAGAGGAGGAAGATGAAGAAGAAGAAGAAGAAGAAGAAGAAGAAGAAGAAGAAGAAGAAGAAGGAGAAGGAGGATGAGGATGAGGGGAGGGGAGGGAGTAAGCACCAAGAGGTAATTTGGAGTGAGGGGGGAGTGTCGCTAAGTGGGAGTGAGTTATGATGGGTGAGTGAGTGTAAGTGATGATTATTCAGGGCATGAGTGAGTGTGCATGATGCTGAGTGATGGTAAGTGGTCACCCTCACCAACACCACCAACACCACCACCACCACCATATTACATCAGAAGCATCTCAACCATACCACCACCGCTACACCAGTACAATCACCAATATCTCACGAACAACAACACCACCACCACATTACATAAGAATCATCTCAACCATACCACCACCACACCACCAGTACAATTACCACACCCTCACCAACACCAACACCATCATATTACATCAGAAGCATCTCAACCATCCCACCACCACCACCACCACCACACCACCAGTACAATCACCACACCCTCACCAACACTAACACCACCACCACATTACATCAGAAGCATCTCAACCATACCACCACCACCACTACAATCACCACACCCTCACCACCACCACCAACACCACCATGACATTACATCAGAAGCATCTCAACCATACCACCACCACCACCACTACACCAGTACAATCACCACACCCTCACCAACACCAACACCACCACATTACATCAGAAGCATCTCAACCATACCACCACCACACCACCAGCACAATCACCACACCCTCACCAACACCAACACCACAATCACCCTCACCACTACCACACCTACCTTCACCACTGTTACATGTGTGAGGTATGTGGGTGGAATGACCGGGCCATGATCCGTGGTTGGTCACTACATCACCACCACCACCACATTACATCAGAAGCATCTCAACCATACCACCACCACCACCACATCACCACACCACTACCACTACTACCACTACTACACCCTCAGACAGACGCACGTGCGCGATGTTTGCTGCGAGACTAACATGTGCCGGGACGCTCTCCAACCCGAGGCGTCCCGTCGGAGCGCGGAGACTGAACCCCCGATGCGGGTCTCGGCGTGGAGAGTGAGTGGGCGGGGGTTGGGAACGGCGCGACGGGCGGAAACGGCGCATTCATACGGCGACGTTAACCGGGAGAGGGCAGGCCTACCCGCCGGCGTCGCATCCCGCACATGGACCCTCGGCGCCCGGCGACTCTGTCAACACGCCGCTGTCAACGCAGTCAATGCGCCACTGTCAACGCGCCACTGTCAACGCGTTTCTGTTATCGTGCCACTGTCAGCACCCCACTGCCAAAAGCGCCACTGTCAGCGTGCTTCTATCAGTTTGCTGCTGTCAACACACCACTGGAACTGCTAACGCGCAACTGTCAATGCGGCACTGTCAACGCGGCACTGTCAATGCATGACTGGAACTGCTAACGCGCAGCTGTCAATGCGGCACTGTCAACTCGCTGTTATCAACACACCACTGGAACTGCTAACGCACAGCTGTCAAAGCAGCACTGTCAACTCGCCACTATCAACACGCCACTGGAACTGCCAACGCGCAGCTGTCAACACGGCACATTCAACCCCGGTACTGTCAACGCGGCACTATCAATGCTCCGCTGCAAAAACGCCACTGGATGTGTTGATAAATATAAAGAACATCTTAAAAGGAGCATTTAAATTGTTGTTAACAACGCAGCGCTATTGTTATCAAGACAGCAATAAATCACGGCTGTCAACAAAGCGCAAACTGTCAATAGAGATACACCAACACACAGCCTAGGTTGGTGCGCTAATTCCTGTGTTTATACATCTATAGTCGGGGTCACAAGCAGACGACAGCAGACGACAGGAGCTTACTTCCCGCCGCGCCACACCGCACCACCTCCCGCCAGCTGAACAGGTACGGGCCGTACGGGGAATAGCGTGCTATGTGTGTGCACATAGCAGTGCTATATCTGTGGATATAGCACACATCATCTCGTATACATAGTATACATATAATATAAAGTATACATAGAATACACAGCATACATAGTGTATATATAGCATATATACTATATATATATACTATACATACTATATATATATACTACAGTACGCACTCATGGCGATTTTATCCTAGTAGGTACTGGCAACGAAATTTAAAAATATGCATAGGGTGCAATATTTTTATTCCATCCTGTAGACATTGAAATTACAAGCCTAAATCCAAAAACAATTAGGTTATAAATGTTATTGTTCTTGAGATAATAATTCTTTAAGATTAAATATATAAAATGTATTAATTTTTAATTAAAAGTCGAACTTTGACCAAATGTAATAACAAGTCAAATGATGTGAGGGGAGTTCTGCTAACCAATTTCCATTCTACATATATAAAGGAATTTAAATTGTCAATTACGAAATCAATTAGTCAAGCAGATTTTTTAGAAGACAATGTCACAAAGTGCAATTCGTAACAAACAAAGCATTCTGATTTGGCTAAATAGTCATTTTCCAAGCGTGGTATTTTCTTTGAAAACTGCAACAAGACTGAATAATGATAAATAGTTCACATATTCATAACAGTGTAATAGCCTTTTTTCAGAGCTCTAGCTGCAGAGAATCAAAAGTTAGTTGCATCCTAAAATGTCATAAAGTGTAATTGTTTGCATGTAAACAGCATATATAAGTGAATTTTGTTAAACATTTCAATCTTTGAAAGCTCATTGCAGCAAAACAACCTTTTGAAACTTCCTCATATTTGGCACAGTATTACAATAACCAATCACTGAGACTAATAGATATGATTGATATCAATATTATATCGGAAAATATTGAATTTTGATTGAACATATAAAGACAAATTGTCAGAAAACCAAATATATCAATTTGATGAATCTTTAAATGCTCATTATAGCTTAACCAATTAGTTAAACTTCCTATAAATTGACAACGCACACCATCCGGAGGTAATACACATTATCCTATTAATATTCTGTTTAGAAATACAAAAAGTGCATTTTGATTACACGTACAAAAGAAAAAAGAAAAAATATAAATTTGTTCATCAAGCTCACTGTGGCTCATCCAGCAGATGGATATTCTTGGGATTTTGCACACATAGCATATGGAACTAAAGCATATTAGCTATAACAATAATTTAGCGAAAGATATCAAAAGCTGCATCTTGATTGCAAATACAAATTAAAAGTGTTTGAAACCAAAAATAATGATTAAAATAAATCTTTAAATATTCACTGTGCCTAGCGCAATGGTTTGATCTTCCCCAAACATGGCCCAATACTAGATTATATATTCCGTAATATATTGCAATAGACATCAATGTCATATACATGTTTATACATGGTTGTTACCATTGTGAAACTAGTGTGGTCAGCAAATGTCCAAACAAGTTGGTGTCAAAATTCTGTCTGTGGCTCCTTGCACTAACTAGCACTGTAGTAAGATTGGTATCATTGGAAAGGGAATCAAATTCCCTATCTATCCATACCAAATCTTATTAGGTTTTAAATATTTTAATTCACTAGATGGGTTTTAAACTTTCAAAATAATTTAAATTGCAGAATCTGACCTGATTGACCTTTTTGACCTAGGGCAAACCTATATGGATCGAAAGCTGAGGTCATTGCGCTTCTTCTGGTACCATCCATGACTTTCTACGATGTAGTGCAAGGAAGGGCGAGCCCATTAAGGAGACCTTGTTTTCAGAGTTGATTTCATTGACACCAGTAATGAAGGAATATTACCTAAATACACTCCTTATGCAAATGGATTTTACTTAAGTACAAACTTACTATATATTCAATCCAACAACACCATCAGATAGAACAAATGTTGATCTTCTAGGATATGCAATTTCATCAAAGTCAAATACATAGATAAATAGTTACAAGCATGTGAATATTGATGAAAAAAAGTACCATTCCTGCACTTTTTCATGGTGCTGCGGTACCTATTTATAGTGCTGCCCCACTGTGCATAGTATATATAGTATACATAGTAGATATATAGTAGATATATAGCATATATATAGTAGATATATAGTATACATGTGTGGCAGAATAAGTAAACCTGTCAGAAGTCACTGGGTTCAGTAATGAGATAATGCACTGTGAAGTTCTGGCTTTTCAATGACATGGCAAGCTGAGCTATTTTCAAATATTCGTAACTTTGGTTCTCAAAAAGATATTAAAAAAATTCTAACAGATCTACGCTCTGCTGAATCTGTAGATTCAAAAACCCAACATTAAAAGCACATGTCATTTTGATCATGTTACCATGACTGAGTGGGAAACCGGGTCATGGTGCTGGTGGTCATTGACTCTATGAAGAGCGTGAAATGTACATTGAATCTGTGAAGAGGGTGACGTGTGCATTGACTCTGTGAAGAGGGTGAAATGGACATTGACTCTGTGAAGTGTGTCAAATGTACATTGATTCTGTGAAGTGTGTCAAATGTACATTGACTCTGTGAAGAGTGTGAAGTGTACATTGATTGTGTGAAGAGGGTGATGTGTGCATTGACTCTGAGAAGAGGGTGAAATGTACATTGACTCTGTGAAGAGTGTGAAATGTGCATTGACTCTGTGAAGAGTGTGAAATGTACATTGACTCTGTGAAGAGGGTGAAATGTACATTGACTCTGTGAAGAGTGTGAAGTGTACATTGATTGTGTGAAGAGGGTGATGTGTGCATTGACTCTGAGAAGAGGGTGAAATGTACATTGACTCTGTGAAGAGTGTGAAATGTGCATTGACTCTGTGAAGAGTGTGAAATGTACATTGACTCTGTGAAGAGGGTGAAATGTACATTGACTCGTGAAATGTTGAAGAGAAATTACATTACTTGAAGAATGTGAAATGTACATTGACTCTGTGAAGAGGGTGAAATGTACATTGACTCTGTGAAGAGGGTGATGTGTGCATTGACTCTGTGAAGAGGGTGAAATGTACATTGACTCTGTGAAGAGTGTGAAATGTACATTGACTCTGTGAAGAGTGTGAAATGTACATTTACTTTTTGAAGAATGTGAAATGTACATTGACTCTGTGAAGTGTGTCAAATGTACATTGACTCTGTGAAGTGTGTCAAATGTACATTGACTCTGTGAAGAGTGTGAAATGTACATTTACTTTTTGAAGAATGTGAAATGTACATTGACTATGTGAAGTGTGTCAAATATGCATTGACTCTGTGAAGAGTGTGAAATGTACATTGACTCTGTGAAGCGTGTGAAATGTACATTGGTGCTGAAGAGTGTCAACTGCACATGAACTCTGTGAAGAGTATGAAACGTATTAGTTACTATGAATAGTGTACATATAAAACTTTAAAGGCGTCCGTATGCATTCGAAATAGATAGCCCTCGTGGGTGGCCAGAACAAGTTCAAATGGGCCGAAGTCTGAGGCCCTTGTGAAATCACTCCACCCACCCATGAGGACTATTAATTATGTATGTTTGTTTGTTTGTTTAATGACCCTCCCTCCTCCCTAGCATAAAAAGTAAACATCGGATATTGAGGGTCAGATTATTTTATTGCGTGTACACAGGTATGGTCCTGTTTCCGCTATATATACATGCAATGCTACTATTCGTTATGACCTTCTTGTAGCATTGGGGACATATATGGAAGTCACACTCAGTAACGGGTGTGCAATAACAGCCTCATAGGGCGTAATCGATTAACACGACCAGGGCGATTCGGGTCACACGAGTTGCTAGAATTTCAAATCAAACACCGCAAGCGGAGTTGACAAAAACATGTGCCGTGTGAAAACGACCTGACCCCAGTAACCCACCTCTTGGCTGGGGTTTGCTAGGAATGATGATGTCACATTTGTTCTGGTACGGTCCTGCAGGATAATAGCTACCAGTACCCGTACTATATGTTGTTGTTTTTTGTAGTAACACAGATTAATGAACTGGAAATATAACTAAACTATGCAATCATAAAATACTTTTTTGCTGTAGTTATATCATATTTTGCTGTAGTTATATCAGTTATTTTTTTTTTAAATGGTTTTGGATTAAGCCAACAACTTTTCCACCCCGAGCATGGAGAAACGTATTCGATGATTCGACCCGAGTCTGTAGGATGTGCGCATCCACCAAAAAGTGGCTCAGGTGACCAGAGTTGATAAATCGATTACGCCCAAAGTGGCGCATTTAAGGATTCCACGGTACCTGCACCGCCACCCACGAACGTGGGGTTCCGCGAAACCTTGTCGCCAAAAATGGGTAGCGATTGATTAGGGCGGAGGGGGGGGGGGGTAATTCTGCCACCAACTGGCCTCACTGTTTCTCCACTGGTGCCCGCAAACCGGCAGGAGACCAGGCCACCAGCAGCATGACCCGATATATCACTCAGTCACATTATCCTGACACTGAGCCAACCAGTCCTTGCCCTATCATAATAATGCCGAGCGCCTGGCTAGGAAGCGACAAGTATCAGTTTTTAAGTCACTGTGTTTGACTCGATCAGGGTTCAAACCCATGGGTTCGAATCCCACAATCTACCAAAATGGGAGACGGACGCGTAACTCATTTGATCATCCCATTTGGTGGCAACTATGATGATGATGATGATATTGATGATGATGATGATGATGATGATGATGATGATGATGATGATGATGATGATGATGATGATGATGATGATGATGATGATGATGATGATGATGACTTACTATAGTGACCTCACTAGCACTGCACAATGAAACTAGAATGCGAAATATTTACAACTTGGTTTAAAATAAAGTTTAAGGATCGAGACATTGATTTAATTCTTTCTTTTTTTAACTTGAGGACAGATTGGTGAGAAGAGATTCCAGTTTTCTTAACCAACTTTTACGTCACCGCCTCGGTTAGTGGGCTGGTGGGTGGTGGTGGGTGGCACGACGCCTCGCGTGGGAAGCGGACGCTGAACCGCTAGACTATCACGCCCCGGCTTTTTCTAAACATATCAAATATGTAGCTGGTGAACACGCCGAACAGAGCAGGCAGGAATAATGGGCATTGTGAGGACAGTAGGCGTGTGTGTTTGTTTGTTGTTGTTTTACGTCCTAGCAACATCTAAGGTCATATCAGGACGGGGTAGGCGTGTGTGAGTGTGTACTGTGAGTGTGTGTAGGGTGAGTGTGTCATTGTGTGTAGGGTGACTGTGTGTAGCATGTGTACGAATGTGTAGAATTTTAGGGTGAGTGTGTGTAGGGTGAGTGTGTACTGTGTTTAGGGTGAGTGTGTACTGTGTGTAGGGTGAGTGTGTGTAGCATGTGTACGAGTGTGTAGGACTGTAGGGTGAGTGTGTGTAGGTTGAGTGTGTGTAGGGTGAGTGTGTGACTGTGTGTAGGGTGAGTGTGTGTAGGGTGAGTGTGTGTAGGGTGAGTGTGTGTAGGGTGAGTGTGTGACTGTGTGTAGGGTGAGTGTGTGTAGGGTGAGTGTGTGTAGGGTGAGTGTGTGTAGGGTGAGTGTGTGTAGGGTGAGTGTGTGTAGGGTGAGTGTGTGACTGTGTGTAGGGTGAGTGTGTGTAGGGTGAGTGTGTGTAGGGTGAGTGTGTCACTGTGTGTAGGGTGAGTGTGTGTAGCATGTGTACGAGTGTGTAGGACTGTAGGGTGAGTGTGTGTAGGTTGAGTGTGTGTAGGGTGAGTGTGTGGAGTGAGTGTGTGACTGTGTGTAGGGTTAGTGTATGTAGCATGTGTACGAGTGTGTAGGACTGTAGGGTGAGTGTGTGTAGGTTGAGTGTGTGTAGGGTGAGTGTGTGTAGGGTGAGTGTGTGTAGGGTGAGTGTGTCAGTTGTCACTGTGTACGAGTGTGTAGGACTGTAGGGTGAGTGAGTGTAGGGTGAGTGTGTGTAGGGTGAGTGTGTCACTCTGTGTAGGGTGAGTGTGTTGCGGGTGAGTGTGTCAATGTGTGTAGGGTGAGTGTGTTTATGAGTTTGTTTGTGTGTAGTGTGTGTGAGTGCATAGTATATGTGTAGTAAGTATGAGTGTTTGTGTGTAGTACGTGTGAGTGTGTGTATTATGTGTACGTGTGAGTGTGTGTATTATGTGTATGAGTGTGTAGTATGTGTGTAGTGTGTGTATGAGTCTGTAGTATGTGTGTAGTGTGTAGTGCATGTGGGTGTCTTTATGTGTAGTAGGTGTGTGAGTGTGTAGTAATAGCAGTATATGTGTAGTGTGGGTAGTGTATATGGATGTGTTCATGTGTAATAATAGTATTGTGTACGTGTGTAGCATATGTGTAGTGGTAGTGTATGTGGGTGTGTTTATGTGTAGTATGTGTGTGAGTGTGTACCATATGTGTACTCTATGTGGGTGTGTTGGTGTTATGTGAGTGTATAGTGTGGCAATGTGTAGTGTGGGTGAGTGTGTGGGAGTACGTGTGAGTGAGTGGGTGTGCTATGTGGGTGTATTGTGTGATAATGTGCAGTGAGTGTGTGTGTGAGTACGTGTGAGTGAGTGAGTGAGTTAGTGAGTGAGTGAGTGTGTGTGTGAGTGAGTGTGTGCTATGTGAGTGTATTGTGTGATAATGTGTAGTGAGGGTGTGTGTGAGTGAGTGAGTGAGTGAGTGAGTGAGTGAGTGTGTGTGAGTACGTGTGAGTGAGTGTGCGTCATATGTGAGTGTAGTGTGTGATAATGCGTAGTGAGTGTGTGAGTGAGTGTGTGTGTTATATGAGTGTGGCGTGGGTGTGTGAGTGTGTGTAAGTGTGCGCAGGGTGGGTGGGGGAAGCCGGTCTCCTTTCTACTCTCGTGTGAATTGCAGATGGTGTCACATACGTCAACACATAAATAATGCATCATCGGCTCACTAACAAATCACACACTCATTTGCATATATATAGTTGTTACTACGACTGAAGGCGGGAACCAGCAGGTGATAGAGGTAGTAACACTGACCTACAGAACGGGCCAACAGGCGGCGCTGGGTGAAGGCGCAGAGATATAAAATAGGCCTTTTCCATGGGACAGTGCTGCAAATCCTTTATGAGCCCTTTCCCACAGTGCATGTTGCATAGTGAGCAGCTATCCATATTAGTTGTTGCCAATGCTATCAGAAGGTAGGTTTGTGATAGAAATCATCTATAATACCTTTTCCACAAAGCATGCTGCACAGTGAGCTGATACGCACAACATTAGTTCTTTCCACTGCCATCAGAGGGCAAGTGAGTAGTAGAAATCTTCTATAAGACCGTTTCCACAAAGGATGCTGCTTACTGCTCTGCTACCCACAGTATGAGTTCTTGTCACTGCCGTCAGAGGGTTAGTTGGTGGTGGAAATCCTCTATTAAAATACCCTCATAGCATAGGCCTACTGTTCAATGGGATGCTACCCACAACATTAGTTCTTGCGACTGCCGTCAGAGGTCGAGTTAGTGGTCGGAAATTATATGGTTGGAGTTCCATCGTTTTATATATTCACACAATGTATTTATAGCCATATGTTATTGTTATACATATATTAATAGGCACTTCCCAAAATAAGTGGTCGATATCAAAATCGATATAGGGGAGAGGTCGATCCGTCCCAGTCAGACCTTACCGGATTGAGCAACGGACATAAACCGGGCAAAGAATTGTCTAGTCCGGTGGTGTTCGGTATCAAAATGTACCGAAATGTGTCGAACTGTTGCAACGGCCGCCAGACGAAACGGACGCTAAACGGACAAGGAACGTACATTAACGAATATCCACCGGACGATAAAAGGATGAGAACCGGACGAAAACCGAATGTCAAACGGACGTACCGGATTGTTCACGGACACGCCGAAAACATATACAGAGCGAATTCACGCAATATAAAAAAAAAAATTAAAAATAAAAACCTCAACGGACTTGGCAGGAAGCAAACCGGAGACGTAACGGAAACGGTCAATACGGACTTAAACAGGGCACCAACCGTACATGTCAGTCTGGTGGTGTCCGGTACAAGTTTTGTGCATGTTCAAAACTTGTACCGGACACCGCCGGAGTTGGAACGGACACGCTGGATGGGTACCGTATATAAACAGTACATTGCTGTATTTCACCGGACAGTGTCCGTTTTCTATCTGGTTCCTCAATCCGGTGATGTCTGACTGGGGCTTAAGGTGGTCAGTTAGATATGTATTACTGTACATATATTAACAGGCACTTGATATGGTGCTCGACTTGAGTTATAAGCGTGGACGAAACAAAATCAGACAGGGTGGCCGAATGAGTTCAGCATCCACCTCCCGTTTTGATGGGTCGTGGAATTTGAACCGCGGAGTCAAACCAATGACTTAAATTAAAATGTTATAATTGTCGCAACCTAGCCAGGCGTTCGGCATTACTAGGATAGGGCAAGGAGCAGTGGAATGCAGAAACACCAATTGGCTGCAATTGAAATTTCCCCTGCTTAATCAACTAATGTCGCAAAATATTAATTAATTAATTAATTAAAGTTACATAGTCCGATGGTTTTGAGTTTCTGTCATTTTCTGAGATAAATATGTTAGGTTGGTGGTTGTAATCTACCTTACTTTAGTTTGAAGTAACTTTTACTTTAAATGGTTAACTTTTGAGATATCTGAAGTGCAAACGTGCAAAATTAATTTGGACAAGCTTGCCAAAACTCTAACACCATAGGCTTCTGCAGTAACATATTCTATTATTAAATTTACTCAGTATTTATTCCCTTCTATGTGATGACAAATGTTTAATAAGTGCAGCAGTATCTAAGTTAGATATGTAGAATCAAATCTAGATAATTGCTTCGGTTTTGAAAATTTGATGTTTTCATCGGACTATGCAGCTTTAACAAGAACTACGCCAGCAATCTTTTTCCGCGAGTTACGTCGATTTTGAAAATCAAATTTGTTGGTACAGATATGCAGCTAATTGATAATTTTCTTTCTTTAATTATTGTTTGTTTAATTCCGGCACCTGTTAACTTCTCCCTCCGTGCATATTGAATAGGAATTATGGACATCTGTTTGCACCGACACAGAGAAAGACCACATGTGATAGAGTTATTGCCTTTTTTTCCTTTTACAAAATATGATATCCACAATCAAGTCCCATTAGAACCAAGCCAGTCCTTCTTGTCCTGTCCCAGTCATTTCTTGGGGCTTTACATTCTAACCACATCTATGGTCATATCAAGAGGGGTGCCGAGTTGCGACTTTATAGTGCTGCCCCGCTGGGAGACCAAGCCGCCGGCACCATGACCCGATATCCCACTCAGTCACAGTATCCTGACACTGACCAAACCAGTCCTTCCCCTATCCTAGTAATGCCTGGCACCAGGCTAGGAAGCCACGAGTATCAATTTTATAAGGCATTGCTTTGACTCGGCCTGGATTCGAACTCACGACCTTCCGCAGGGGGAAGCCTTCATTCAGTCTTACCGATTCGCCCACGGCGTCCAGTGTGTGAACAATCTAGGCTGACAATGCCTGCCTATATAAACCAACAAACAGCCTCCGCCTAAACCCCCCGGATCCTCCCACCTCGTTAGGCGCTCACCCCGACCAGGCGGCGAGGCGGCCGGTGACTAGCCACATCTGCCCCCGGTGCCCATTCTTAAAGTTGCAGTCCGATGGTTTTGAATTTCTGCCATTTTCCTGAGATAAATATATTTAATTGGTTATTATAACCTACCTTACTTTAGTTTGAAATAACTTTCATTTTGAATGGCTAACTTTTGAGATATTTGAAGTGCAAACATCCTAAATTGATTTTGGCAAGCATGCCAAAACTCTCACCATAGGCTTATGCAGTAACAGGTTCTGTTAAATTGACTTGGTATGCCCTTCTATGTGGCAACAAATGTTTAATAAGTGCATCAGTATCTAAGTTAGTTATGTAGAATAAAATCTAGGTGAGTGTTTTTGTTTAGAAAATTTGATGCTTCATCGGAGTATGTAGATAAAAGATTCACCCGGTACTTGTAGTACACGGGTGAAGGACAACGTAGTGTAAATACGGTCGAAAATAGGTTTAGTATGGAACCTGAACTAGAAACTGGCTCCAGTATCAAATGGCTGCATATATTGCCACAGAGTTGGTGAAATGGGCGAGAATGCAAAAAGACAAAATGGCGGCCAGAGAACGCCGTCGATTTCACTTTTAAATCTTATTAAACTAGATATTATATTTTTCAACTCAAAGGTAGCGGGCTATCAATAAGACATATGTAAAGAATAAATGTTGCTTCTTAGATCGTGAAATTAGGCTCTCATTTCTTTAACCCGCATTTTCTACCGTTTTTATATAGGGTTGGTATTCACCCGTGTACTGCGAGTACGGGGTGAATACTTTATCTACGGACTATGCAGCTTTAATATTTCATTGTAAATCGGACACTGTACCCTCTGCACGCCAGTCATGATGTAGGAGTAGGGAGAAGCAACGTCAATACCCAAAGAAGGTGTACCAAAAGACTGACAGTTTTACCCCTACATCCGAATCACAAAAATTCCCTCCCCAAAATTATTTCCTGAAGTTGCATAGTCCAATGATTTTGATCGAGTCAAACCAATGACTTAAAAATTGATACTTGTTGCTTCCTAGCCAGGCGCTTGGCATTATTAGGACAGGGCAAGGACTGGTGTGCTGAGTGTCAGGATAATGTGACTGAGTGGGATACTAAGTCATGGTGCCGGCGGCCTGGTTTCCCAGTGGGATAGCACTATAAAGTCGCCATGAGTGCGCACTGTCACAAGTCAGTACCCGTCCTGATATGACCTTAGATGTTGACAGGGCGTAAAACTCCAACAACCAATCAGGGATGATTTGTATCTGGTAGTTGCCATTACTGCCATTGTTGTAAGATGGATCTGAAGCAGGATGCTAGTATCTAGAACCATCTCGATTCAAGCTTGCGGTTAGTTTTTTTTGTTTTTGTTTTTTGTGACAAGTTTTTTATTCTGCCCATAACGTATAAGCTCCCGTGAGGGTGCTTGTTTTCAATGCTGGACAGCTGTGATACTGGATTGGTCTGGTCCCGCACTCAGAAGTGTTTACCTGATCTTTCTCGGGCCAACCTTTGCGGTTTTGGGTGTTAGTAGTTTCTATATTAGTTTTTTTTAATTTTCAAAGTTTTTTCCTAACCTGCATATGATAACTGAGCCTACTATGTACATCTATGCAGATGACATACAGGCCTGTGGCAGAGGATCCCATCCCATTGTGGTTTGTTACAGCATCCTTTCACCCACGCCCTGTCCTTAGATAGTACATCAGTGTGCCAGAACACCCCTGGACCCTTCAGGACTGCGACGAGGTGGGATGGTTGTGTTGTATGGTTAGCCATTTTGTATTTCAGGGTGAATCGGATGCATGACCGTGGCCGGCCCTGTATCAGTGGGGGAAAAGACACACAGACACACACACAGACCGCTAAAGTGGCTCCATCTCCAATGAGAAATTGAACATGTCCCGTCATTGCACACTCTCACAACTAAGTGAATTCATTTGACCGAATGATAAATATCTAAGCAGTGTGCATGCCTCTACGTTGGGATTGTGCCAGACACAAGATTAACTCTTGGTACTTACCAATATAACTCCAAGGTTCCTTCGCTGTTTCCCAATATAATTCCAAGGTTCCTTCGCTGCTTCCCAATATAACTCCAAGGTTCCTTCGCTGCTTCCCAATATAATTCCAAGGTTCCTTCGCTCCTTCCCAATATAACTGCAAGGTTCCTTCGCTGCTTCCCAATATAACTGCAAGGTTCCTTCGCTGCTTCCCAATATAACTCTAAGGTTCCTTCGCTGCTTCCCAATATAATTCCAAGGTTCCTTCGCTCCTTCCCAATATAACTGCAAGGTTCCTTCGCTGCTTTCCAATATAACTCCAAGGTTCCTTCGCTGCTTCCCAATATAACTCCAAGGTTCCTTCGCTGCTTCCCAATATAACTCCAAGGTTCCTTCGCTGCTTCCCAATATAACTCCAAGGTTCCTTCGCTGCTTCCCAATATAACTCCAAGGTTCCTTCGCTGCTTCCCAATATAACTCCAAGGTTCCTTCGCTGCTTCCCAATATAACTCCAAGGTTCCTTCGCGCTCCAATATAACTCCAACCAAACTCCAAGGTTCCTTCCTGCTTCCCAATATAACTCCAAGTTCCTTCCTGCTTCCCAATATAACTCCAAGGTTCCTTCGCTGCTTCCAATAACTCCAAGGTTCCTTCACTGCTTCCCAATATAACTCCAAGGTTCCTTCGCTACTTCCCAATATAACTCCAAGGTTCCTTCACTGCTTCCCAATATAACTCCAAGGTCCTTCCTGCTCCCAATATAACTCAAGGTCCTTCCGCTCCCAATATAACTCCAAGCCTTCCCTCCCAAATAACTCCAAGTTCCTTCCTGCTTCCCAATATAACTCCAGGTTCTTCCTGCTTCCCAATATAACTCCAAGGTTCCTTCGCTGCTCCCAATATAACTCCAAGGTTCCTTCGCTGCTTCCAATAAACTCCAAGGTTCCTTCGTGCTTCCAATATAACCAAGTTCCTTCCTGCTCCCATAAACTCCAAGTCCTCGCCCAATATAACCCAAGGTTCCTTCGCTGCTTCCCAATATAACTCCAAGGTTCCTTCGCTGCTTCCCAATATAACTCCAAGGTTCCTTCACTGCTTCCCAATATAACTCCAAGGTTCCTTCACTGCTTCCCAATATAACTCCAAGGTTCCTTCACTGCTTCCCAATATAACTCCAAGGTTCCTTCGCTGCTTCCCAATATAACTCCAAGGTTCCTTCCCTGCTTCCCAATATAACTCCAAGGTTCCTTCCCTGCTTCCCAATATAACTCCAAGGTTCCTTCGCTGCTTCCCAATATAACTCCAAGGTTCCTTCGCTGCTTCCCAATATAACTCCAAGGTTCCTTCGCTGCTTCCCAATATAACTCCAAGGTTCCTTCGCTGTTCTAAGAACTTTGTCATTTCTAGTTAACACGACGTTAAATTATTACTTAGTTTTTTTTCATCATTACATACTACTATTGGCTAACCCATGTAGGTTTGTTTGTCGTTGTTTTATGTCCTAGCAACATCTAGGGTCATATGAGGACGGGTACCAACTTGTGACAGTACAAGCTCATGGCAACTTTATTATTATAGTGCTGCCCCACTGAGAAACCAGGCCGCCAGCATCATGACCTGATATCCCACACAGTCACATTATCCTGTTACTGTGCTAACCAGCCGTTGTCCTATCCTATTATTGCCGAGCGCCAGGCTAGGTAGTGACTAGTATCAATTTTGTAAGTTGTTTAGCCCATGTAGGTCGACACCTGCATTAATGCATCCCCAAAGTGGGATGATAGCCACCTGTATTAACGTAGAGAGTGTGTATTTAACACAAACCATTTTTTATTATTACAATTATTATTATCGTGTCCAGCACTGAGCTCTCAGGCAAAGAAACACGTGGATAAGCGTGAAGTGCTAAATCAGGTCATTGTACCAGGGGCCCGGTTGCCCAGTGTTTGTTTGTTTGTTGTTGTTTTATGTCCTAGCAACATCTTAGGTCATATCAGGATGGGTACCGACTTGTGACAGTGCGCACTCATGGTGACTTTATAGTGCTGCCCCACTGGAAGACCAGGCCACCAGCACCATGACCTGATTTGTTGGTGAAGATTTATACTGATTATCATGGATAAGCCTGAATAGGCTTGTTTTCACCATTAGACAGTTTGTCGATAGAAAGCCCGAGCCTACACTTTTACCGACCCAAGGGATTTTTAACCTCCCACACCACATAGACATGGTATGAGAGCAACTCACCTTTGATGACGCTGTAAGTTATACATAGCGGTGGAAATCCAAATTGGCAGAGGTGGGGGCACAGGGAATTGAAACACTGACCTTCAGATTAGGAGTCCGACCTAGAAAAAAGTCAAACACTCTAACCACTCCGCCACAGAGAACACCTGATATCCCACTCAGTCACATTATGCTGACACTGAGGCAACCAGTCCTTGTCCTATCCTAATAATGCCGAGCGCCAGGCTAGGAAGCGACAAGTATCCTTGGTTTCACTCGACCAGGGTTTGAACCCACGACCCCACAATCTACCAACACAGGAGACGGACGCTCTAACTCATTCGGCCATCCCGTCTGGTCATCCAGTGGGGCAGTACTTAAAGTCGCTATGAGTGCGATATCCCACTCAGTCACATTATCCCGATGCGCACAATGTCGAGTGCCAGGGAGCCATCGCTAGGTAGCGACAAGTGACAATGTTGTAAGTCAGAGGAGAACCATTGAGATGAATAAATAATATACAACAAGAAAATATAAATACCATATATAAATAAATAATCCACCCGAAAGTTACACAATGATTGAACACAAATACTCGCAAAGTAGCATTTACATTCCAAACCGACTGTTTTATCTTTAAAAATACCAACACATTTAAATTTGATAGACTGCCAGGTTAGAAGGGTCCTTTCTCGCAGCCTCGTTTTGGTACTTTCACTGCGCACACACACACCGACACACTCCACACACCCTCACATTTTACACCAGCGTTTTTGTAACAATTTTGGGACGGATTCCAAACACTTATAAATACTAAGTTTGTTACGAAAGGAAAAAAAGAAAGAAAGAAAGAAAGAAAGAAAGAAAGAAAGAAAGAAAGAAAGAAAGAAAGAAAGAAAGAAAGGAAGAAAGGAAGAAAGAAAGAACGAAAGTGAGAAAGAATGGTCGGTTGTTTGAGTTTTACGTCCTGGCAACATCTAAGAAAATATCAGGAAAAGTAAGAAAAGAAAGAAAGAAAGAAAGAAAGAATGAACGAAAGAAAGAAAGAAAGAAAGAAAGAAAGAAAGAAAGAAAGAAAGAAAGGAAGGAAGAACGAAAGAACAAACGAAAGAAAGAAAATACAAAGAAAGTAGAAAGAAAATACAAAGAAAATAGAAAGAACGCACGAACAAAAACAAGGCACGAACTTTTAATTCAGCGAAATTTTCTGGGGCTTGAGGACCTCGAAATTATCAGCAATGGGGGGAAATAAGCTCATTACGTTCGGGAAGTGTAGTCTTGAAATTCGGGTCGATAAATAAATAATGCTACGAGCAAAACGGAGGTGAACAAACAATATATAAAATACTCGAGCTGCCTTAAAGCCCCTTATTTCCGCCCGCCAATGAACGCCCCGACGTGCATTATTAAGGAGGTTAAAAAGAAGCAGGAAGCAGGTGTCGCGCTAAATAGTAGTCATTCCGATACTTGGGTGAATATTCATGCCCCGGGTAAAAGCAGCCCACTGCGGCCGGCCCTGGTCGTACACACTGCGGGCAGTCAAAGGCTTCCAGACGGGGCCTGTATCGTGTGTGACACAGTGGTGTATTCACACTGGTCATACACACTAGTGGCAGTCTGAGGCTTCCTGACGGGGCCTGTATAGTGACACAGTGGTGTATTCACACTGGTCATACACACTAGTGGCAGTCTGAGGCTTCCTGACGGGGCCTGTATAGTGACACAGTGGTGTATTCACACTGGTCATACACACTAGTGGCAGTCTGAGGCTTCCAGACGGGGCCTGTATCGTGTGTGACACAGTGGTGTATTCACACTGGTCATACACACTAGTGGCAGTCTGAGGCTTCCAGATGGGACCTGTATAGTGACACAGTGGTGTATTCACACTGGTCATACACACTAGTGGCAGTCTGAGGCTTCCTGACGGGACCTGTATAGTGTGTGACACAGTGGTGTATTCACACTGATCATACACACTAGTGGCAGTCTGAGGCTTCCAGATGGGACCTGTATAGTGACACAGTGGTGTATTCACACTGGTCATACACACTAGTGGCAGTCTGAGGCTTCCAGATGGGACCTGTATAGTGACACAGTGGTGTATTCACACTGGTCATACACACTAGTGGCAGTCTGAGGCTTCCTGACGGGACCTGTATAGTGTGTGACACAGTGGTGTATTCACACTGATCATACACACTAGTGGCAGTCTGAGGCTTCCAGATGGGACCTGTATAGTGACACAGTGGTGTATTCACACTGGTCATACACACTAGTGGCAGTCTGAGGCTTCCTGACGGGGCCTGTATAGTGTGTGACACAGTGGTGTATTCACACTGGTCATACACACTAGTGGCAGTCTGAGGCTTCCTGACGGGACCTGTATAGTGTGTGACACAGTGGTGTATTCACACTGATCATACACACTAGTGGCAGTCTGAGGCTTCCAGATGGGACCTGTATAGTGACACAGTGGTGTATTCACACTGGTCATACACACTAGTGGCAGTCTGAGGCTTCCTGACGGGGCATGTATAGTGTGTGACACAGTGGTGTATTCACACTGGTCATACACACTAGTGGCAGTCAAAGGCTTCCTGACGGGGCCTGTATAGTGACACAGTGGTGTATTCACACTGGTCATACACACTAGTGGCAGTCTGAGGCTTCCTGACGGGACCTGTATAGTGTGTGACACAGTGGTATATTCACACTGGTCATACACACTAGTGGCAGTCAAAGGCTTCCTGGTCGGGCCTGTATAGTGACAGAGTGGTGTATTCACACTGGTCGTACACACTAGTGGCAGTCTGAGGCTTCCTGACAGGACCTGTATAGTGTGTGACACAGTGGTGTATTCACACTGGTCATACACACTAGTGGCAGTCAAAGGCTTCCTGGTGGGGCCTGTATAGTGACAGAGTGGTGTATTCACACTGGTCGTACACACTAGTGGCAGTCTGAGGCTTCCTGACGGGACCTGTATAGTGTGTGACACAGTGGTGTATTCACACTGGTCATACACACTAGTGGCAGTCTGAGGCTTCCTGATGGGCCTGTATAGTGACACAGTGGTGTATTCACACTGGTCGTACACACTAGTGGCAGTCAGAGGCTTCCAGATGGGGCCCGTATAGTGACACAGTGGTGTATTCACACTGGTCATACACACTGCGGGAAGTCTGAGGCTTCCAGACGGGGCCCGTATAGTGACACAGTGCTGTATTCACACTGGTCATACACACCGCAGGCAGTCGGAGGCTTCCAGAAGGGGCCCATGTAGTGACACACTGGTGTATTCACACTGATCATACACACCGTCGGCAGTCAGAGGTTTGCAGACTGGGCCCGTATGGTGACACAGTGGTGTATTCACACTGGTCGTAAACACTACGAGCTGTCAGAGGCTTCCAGAAGGGGCCCATATGGTGACACAGTGGTGTATTCACACTGGTCGTACACACTAGTGGCAGTCTGAGGATTCCTGATGGGGCCCATATGGTGACACAGTGGTGTATTCACACTGATTGTACACACAAGTCAGAGGCTTCTAGATGGGGCCCGTGTAGTGGTGACACAGTGGTGTATTGACACTGGTCATACACACTACTAGTCCCGACTTGTGACAGTCTGCACTCATCGTGACTTTATAATGCTGCCCCACTGGGAGATCAACTGCCAGCACCATGACCGGGTATCCCACACCGTTACATTATCGTGACACTGAGCTAACCAGTCCTTGTCCTATCCTATTAATGCTGTGCCCCAAGCTAGGAAGCGACAAGTATCAATTTTGTAAATTAGTCGTTTGACTCGACCAGGAATTGAACCCCCGATCTCCCGCAGGGGAAGCTGGCACTCTAACCAGGCAGCCTTCTCATCTAGTTTCATTAAATGGGCACAAGAGTCCCAACCAGAGGATGGACCAGCATCGTAAAAACTCACAAGTGTAGGCAGTGCGTCCTGTCACACGCTACCCTCTACCCCCACCCACCTCCCACCCTCACCCACGCTACCCTCGCCCACCTCCCACCCTCACACACGCTATCCTCTACCCCCACCCACCTCCCACCCTCGCCCACGCTACCCTCGCCCACCTCCCACCCTCACACACGCTACCCTCTACCCCCACCCACCCACGCTACCCTCTATCCCCACCCACCTCCCACCCTCACCCTCACTACCCTCTACCCCCACACACCTCCCACCCTCACCCACGCTACCCTGTACCCCCACCCACCTCCCACCCTCACTACCCTCTACCTCAACACACCTCCCACCCTCACCCACGGTACCCTCTACCCCCACCCAACCTCACCCACGCTAACCATCTACCCCCACCCACCTCCCACCCTCACCCATGTTAACCATCTACCCCCACCCACCTCCCACCCTCACACACGCTACCCTCGCCCACCTCCCACCCTCACACACGCTACCCTCTACCCCCACCCACCTCCCACCCATGCTACCCTCTATCCCCACCCACCTCCCACCCTCACCCACGCTAACCCTCTACCCCCACCCTAACCCACGCTACCCTCTATCCCCACCCACCCTCCCACCCTCACCCACGCTACCCTCTACCCCCACCCACCCTCACCCACGCTACACTCTATACCCCCACCCTAACCCACGCTAACCCTCACCCCGACCCACCTACCACCTTCACCCACACTACCCTCTACCCCACCCACCTCCCACCCTCACCCACGCTACCCCCACACACCTCCCACCCTCGCTCACACTACCCTCTACCCCGACACATCTCCCACCCTCACCCACGCTACCATCTACCCCACCCACCTCCCACCCTCACCTGCGCTACCCCCCACACACCTCCCACCCTCACCCACACTACTCTCACCCCCACCCCCTCCCTAACTACCTTTCAGCCAACTCCTACGATACCCCCCCACCCACCCTTCCCACCCCACTCACCAACCTCCCACGCTACCACACCCCCACCCCACTACCACCAGCCACCCCTCAGCCCGACCTTCCAGCCACACCCAACCACATCGCGCTTCACTGAATTATTAAACGGCCGTGAGAGGAAATAACATAAAGCAACCATCACATATGCACCCCCAACTCCCCAACTCCCCACCACCCCGCCCCGCCCCGCCCCATCAACACAGGCAATATCGAAGGCAGGGCATCAATATTCTACGTCATATATCGCAATAGAAGTTGCAAATGCCTAAAGGGTAATTAAGCACGTATTGCCCGATATGGGATTCGAGGCCCGAGGCCCTTTGATGTGAATATTTATTCATCACAATATACAGTTTTTTTAGTGCCAAAGCATTGGTCTTTCAGCTGTACACGTTGCACATATTGATACTGTATATTTATGTATACATACATTATACATGTATTGTGTCCCGTCCTGATATGACCTTAGATGTTGCTAGGATGTAAAACAACAACAAACAAACATTACATAACCCATGTATTTTATATGTATTACGTATGTATTATGTATGTATTTCATATGTATCATGTGTGTATTATGTATGTATTATGTATGTATTACATATGTATTATGTGTGTATTACGTATGTATTATGTATGTATTTCATATGTATTATGTGTATTACATATGTGTTATGTATGTATTACATATGTATTATGTATGTACTGTGTATATATTATGTATTATGTAGTATTATGCATGTATGGTTTAGGTATATAATATGTAGACTTATTACATATGTATTATTATGCACTATATAATGATTAAATATGTATTAAATATGAATTAATACTATTAAGTATGTATTCCATATGTGTTATGTATATGCAGTAGGTATGCATATTATATTCATGTGATACAAGTATTTTTCTGCATGCATGATGCTTGTATAAACCTGCGTATATATTTATTTTCATATATACACTAGGAGGCGCTGACGTGGGTACCATGGATTTATATTCATATAATTTCAAAGAAATACCATATAACCCTGAATTGAAAAATGGCTGGAAGACCAGTGCTTCGGTACTGACAAAAGACTTATTCAGCAGAATATACATATTTACCAACAACAACAACAACAAAATTATAACTGCCGTATTTATAAAAACATTAATACTATATCTATGCAGCTTCCTAATCTACAGCCCAATGGCTCTCGATATGCTACAAAAGGCCTAACAACCGCCATAGAAATAACCCGCCGAGGACAGTGCCTGTGCATCCCCACAGCAGGACGCTGACTGCACATGTCAATATTACAGGACAAACACACTGCTTTATTATTAATAAACGCTACAAGCTTAAAATAGCTTATAGCTCACGGGAAAAGGATATGCCTTTAAACATTAATAATTACTCGAAACTTTGGAAAAACTGAGAATCACTTAATAGATGAGTGTGTATGTGTGTGGTTTGGGGGGGGGTATACTAATGGCAGTGCTAATAAAGCAGTGAACTGATAGGTGGAACTGTGAATGGGTCAAGCAACACCATACTAATGAAGCAGTGAACTGATAGGTGGCACTGTGAATGGGTCAAGCAACGCCATACTAATGAAGCAAAGAACTGATAGGTGGCACTGTGAATGGGTTAAGCAATGGCATACTAATGAAGCAAAGAACTGATAGGTGGCACTGTGAATGGGTTAAGCAATGCCATGCTAATGAAGCAAAGAACTGATAGGTGGCACTGTGAATGGGTTAAGCAATGGCATACTAATGTAGCAAAGAACTGATAGGTGGCACTGTGAATGGGTTAAGCAACGCCATACTAATGAAACACAGAACTGATAGGTGGCACTGGGAATGGGTTAAGCAATGCCATGCTAATGAAGCAAAGAACTGATAGGTCGCACTGTGAATGGGTTAAGCAATGCCATACTAATGAAGCAGAGAACTGATAGGTGGCACTGTGAATGGGTTAAGCAACGGCATACTAATGAAGCACAGAACTGATAGGTGGCACTGTGAATGGGTTAGGCAACGGCATACTAATGAAGCACAGAACTGATATGTAGCAGATAACTGATCGGTGGTGCTGTGAATGGGTTAAGCAATACCATACTAATGTCGCAGAGAACTGACAGGTGATGCTGTGAATGGGTTAAGCAGCACCACACAAATGTAGCAGTGAACTGATAGGTGGCGCTGCAAATGGGTTAAACAGTGTCACACTAATATAGCGGTGAACTGATGGGCGATACTGTGTAAGTGGGTTAAAAGACTTTTCCCAACCTGGCATTTCAACGTCACAGCATTTTAATGCCTGGTCATGAAAAGATATAGCTCCCTGCATGCATAATTAATGGTAATCACCCATGCACACATCCCCCCACAACCCACCCCCGGGCATGCCACCCCATTAGTGCGCAGAACAGTCAGGGTCTCTCACCTGGTGGCCAGACTCATCAACATGCCGCCTGACTGCGGCTGCGCACAACAATAAGCAGCACTGGACGCCCAGTGCTTGATGGTCATTCAAGTGTTCATATTATACTTCATTTTGATCATCGCTGCAGTGAAATTACTAAACATAGTTCTCGCCAACTGAAAGAAATAATCCTTGTTCAAATTGTTCAAATAATAATGGTAATAAGGATTTTATGGTAGAAGCAACATTAGCAATGGAATAATTCGCAATAGGAATAATTTGAAACCAGAAAGTTTCCTGCTATATAAAATGAGAACACATATTATTATTATTATTACAATAATAATAATAAACGTAATAAGATAGGAAAGCATGGTGATTATGATCACAAAAATAATACCACTAATAATAATCAAATTTAATAACATATCACAATACAAAATATATTATTTAAATAATCATATTAGCAATAATAATAATTGTACTGTGACTACGTCGATGATTATGGTTATGATAAGTTGGAATAACAATTATATAAATAATCATATTACCAATACTCAATAGTAGTAATACTGATAGTTTCTTGGGGTTTTACGTCCTGGCAATATCTGGGCTCATAATCAGGACGACTACTGACTTGTGACTATGTGCACTCATGACGACTTTATAATGTTGTCCCAATGCGAGCCCAGGCCGCCGGCACCAGAACCCGATATCCTGCTCAGTCACATTATCATAAAACTGAGCTAACCAGTCCTTGCCCTATTCCAGTATTTGCTGAGCGTCAGGCCAGGTAGCGATATGTATCAATATTGTAAGTCATTGCTTTGACTCGGCCGGGATTGGTACTCCCGACCTTCCCACACGGGAAGCCTACACTCTTAGTCTTACCCATTCGGCCACGGCGTCCGAGGGTGATGATGATGATTATGATGATGATGATGATGATGATGATGATGATGATGATGATGAGGAGGAGGAGGAGGAGGAGAAAAACATTGATGATTCGCTTGTTTGTTGTTTTACCTCCTAGCAACATCTAAGGTCATATCAGGACTGGTACCGACTTGTGACAGTGCGCACTCATGACGACTTTATAGTGATGTCCCACTGGGAAACCAGACCGCCGGCACCATGACCTGGTATCCCACTCAGTCACATTATCCTGACACTGAGCACACCAGTCCTTGCCCTGTCCTAATAATGCCAACCGCCTGGCTAGGAAGCGACAAGTATCAATTTTTAAGTCATTGGTTTGACTCGACCAGGGTTCGAACCGACGACCCCACGATCTACCAGCACGGGAGAGGGACGCTCTAACTCATTCGGCCATCCCGTCTGGATGATGATGATGGTGGTGATGATGATAATGATGACCAATGATGACAAACATGACAAAACGTAGCAATAAAATTAATTATATCAGCAATAGTAATGATACAAATAGCTTCATAGAGGACGGGATGATTGTGATTACAGAGACAATAGAAATAAATAACAAAAATAATTACATTAATTAAGATAATGAATAATGATGACATTGGCAATAGTAGTAATACTAATAGGATTGTACGGTACAGCATGGCGGTCAGCCCCGAGGCGCCCCCTGTCGGGGTGATGGCCACGCACACCTGAATTGCGAACCGCATTCTACCTGCTGTGTTTACGGCCAAGAAAGCTGTGTTGAATTATAGATGGCGTATAGAGCAGCGCCGTCAGTCATTGCCACTGCCATAGAGTTGTCCCACGCCTCTCTGTTATTACATAGTGCCATGCCTGTATTACAATTATCCCATGTCTCTCTGTTATTACATAGTGCCATGCCTGTATTAGAGTTGCCCCACGCCTCTCCGTTATTACATAGTGCCAATCCTGAATTACAGTTGGCCCATGCCTCTCCGTTATTACATAGTGCCGTGCCTGTATTACAGTTGGCCCACGCCTCTACGTTATTACATAGTGCATTGCCTGTATTACAGTTGTCCCATGTTGTCCCACGTTATTAGATAGTGCCATGCCTGTATTAGAATTATCTCACGCCTCTTTGCTATTACATAGTGCCATGCCTGTATTAAAATTATCCTATGCCTCTCTGTTATTACATAGTGCCATGCCTGTATTAGAGTTGTTCCACCCCTCTCCGTTATTACATAGTTCCATGCCTGTATAAAAGTTGTCCCCTGCCTCTCTGTTATTACATAGTGCCATGCCTGTATTACAGTTGTCCCACGCCTCTCTGTTATTACATACTGCCATGCCTGTATTACAATTATCCCACGTCTCTCTGTTATTACATAGTGCCATGCCTGTATTAGAGTTGTCCCACGCCTCTCTGTTATTACATAGTGCCATGCCTGTATTACAATTATCCTATGTGTCTCTGTTATTACATAGTGCCATGCCTGTATTAGAGTTGCCCCACGCCTCTCCGTTATTACATAGTGCCATGCCTGTATTACAATTATCCCACGTCTCCCTGTTATTACATAGTGCCATGCCTGTATTAGAGTTGTCCGACGCCTCTCCGTTATTACATAGTGCCGTGCCTGTATTACAGTTGGCCCACGCCTCTACGTTATTACATAGTGCATTGCCTGTATAACATTTGTCCCATGCCTCTTTGTTATTACATAGTGCCATGCCTTAATAGAATTATCCCATGCCTCTCTGTTATTACATAGTGCCATGCCTGTATTAGAATTATCTCACGCCTCTTTGCTATTACATAGTGCCATGCCTGTATTAGAATTATCCTATGCCTCTCTGTTATTACATAGTCCCATGCCTGTATTAGAGTTGTTCCACCCCTCTCCGTTATTACATAGTTCCATGCCTGTATAAAAGTTGTCCCATGACTCTCTGTTATTACATAGTGCCATGCCTGCATTATAATTGTCTGACGCCTCCCTGTTATTACATAGTGCCATGCCTGTATTACAGTTGTTCCACACCTCTCTGTTATTACATAGTCCGATGCCTGTATTACAATAGACAAGATCACTGTTCCGACTGCGCATGCGCTGAAAACGGCGTTGGCAGCAAAGCAAATGCCTATGGCTATTGAGTTTGCCGATACGCGTAGGACAAAACTTTGATTTCATTCAAAATTAATAGAAATACATAACAATTCGGCATAAACATGTATGCAAACATGCAATATAATGATCTGATGAATATAACTAACACAAAACTAGCCATAGTTAAACATTTTGAGCTTAGAAACATATAATTCTACACAAAACAATCAGTCACTTTATCCACATCACTATTATTAATTCTTGTTCTAAATATTAAAATGCCAAATGTGTCAACAGACACTTGTTTCAGAGAAATATAGAACCAATATCTGATTAAACCTACTCATTTTCTAGTTCTACATATGTCATTAACCATAGGATATAAATAAAAACATGAATAAAATAAGTAAAACTGACTCTGGCTATGACTCTAACACTAGTCTGAGTGCCCAGATTTGTCTAAATCTAAATGCACATGGCATAAGATGTGCTGATCGTATTGATGTAAATGCAATGCTAGATAAAAGATTAACATCATAATTTATTATATATATTATTTTAGTTGGTATTCTATGTTTCAAACAAGGGCTGAGATGAGCTGAAACTGGCACATTTCATAGCTGCACCCAGTGTCTTAGCATTGGCCATGTGCTTCACGGGGGGTTGTTTTTCTTCCACGCATCCCACAATGCACCGCGCAGCTGGAATGGCGATGTAGTCTATTATCCCACGCCTCTCCGTTATTACATTGTGCCATGCCTGTATTACAATTATCCCATGCCTCTCTGCCATCTATTTACTTGCACTCAAGCAAAAATGAGAGACAAATAAGTGTTCACACTTCCTGTCTACCATTCGCTATATCGCTATATTACATAGTGCCATATGCCCGTATAAAAATTGTCCTGCGCCTCTCTGTTATTACATAGTGCCATGCCTGTATTACAATTATCCCATGCCTCTCCGTTATTACATAGTGCCATGCCTGTATTACAATTATCCCATGCCTCTCCGTTATTACATAGTGCCACGCCTGTATTACAATTATCCCATGCCTCTCCGTTATTACATAGTGCCACGCCTGTATTACAATTATCCCATGCCTCTCCATTATTACATAGTGCCATGCCTGTATTACAACTATCCCATGCCTCTCTGTTATTACATAGTGCCATATGCCTGTATAAAAATTGTCCTACACCTCTCTGTTATTACATAGTGCCATGCCTGTATTACAACTATTCCATGCCTCTCTGTTATTACATAGTGCCATATGCCTGTATAAAAATTGTCCTGCACCTCTCTGTTATTACATAGTGCCATGCCTGTATTACAGTTGTCCCATGCCTCTCCGTTATTACATAGGGATTTTTATAATCGACCTTACTTTAGCTTGAGGTAACTTTCATTTTAAATGGCCACGTTTTGAGATATTTGAAGTGCAAATATGTCAACTTAGTTTTGGCAAGCACGCCAAAACTGTGACACCATAACGTTTAGCACAAACAGGTTCTATTAAATTGCCTCAGTATTCCTTTCTATGTGGCAACAAATGCTTACTTAATAAGTGAATCAGTATCTAAGGTAGACGTATAAAATCAATTCTAGATAATTAATTTGGTTTTGAAAATTTGATGCTTCATCGGACTATGCAGCATTGAAGAACTATGTATTCGGTGTCAACTCTGATAGGTTTAGCGAAAGGAGAACGAAATGGTTGAAATTTAGCTCTCCCCTTCAAATAAATTAATAATGCATGTTTTATCTGGTCCATTCATTTCAAATTCTACATCATGTATTATTATTATTGGCATCAGGATTAATATATAATAAGTGTAACTAACTGACAAAGTCTGTCAACCTTATTGCAGAATTTAATTAGAAACACTGTAATTTAATATATTTTGTTGCTTGATATATCTTGTGTATTTTGATTACCTTTTCAAAACATTTTTTTTATTATGTAAAGAGAATTGCCGGAATAACAGTTCGACGGCGCCGAGAAATGATTTATTCGTGTAAATAAGAGCCATTTACCTAAACAAAATACTTTCTCATTAAAAAAAATAAATAAAATTGTCAGGTATCAAACCTCAAATCGGGCAAAAATAGCTTAATGTATACATTATATGCCACATTGATGTTGACCATTCTCTATTACCTCATGTATGCTTAATCGATACATCGACTGTCACACTAGTTTTGATAAAGACTATTCCCTATTTTCTCAGGCCTCAAACCCCATATCGGGCAATAACTGGTTAATGCATTCATCACAAGGCACACCGGTGTAGATGATACATTCTCTATCATTATCATGATGCTAATTGCCCTGCCTGGTTCAATGCCACACGCTATCAATACCAGACTGAGAGGTACATATCACACCCAAGCATTCTCAACGCAAGAAATGCACACAAATTCCCCTTCCCCCCCCCCCTTCCTGAAGTGGTAATACTAAAGCTGAAATCGGATGAAAGCATCAAATTTTAGAGGCCAAAACATGTATCTAGATTTACTTTGACATATCCAACTTAGATACTGGTGTTCTCATCAAATATGGCTGGCTGCAACTAAATCAATTTAATAGAACCTATTACTGCTGATGGTGTCAGAGTTTTGTGCATGCCAAAATTAATTTAGCATGTTTTCACTTCAAATATCTCCAAAGGTAGCCATTTAAAATAAAAGTTACTTCTAACTAAAGGAAGTTCATCATCATGCTGTCGGTCACGATGCGACAAAGACTGGTACATTTCATGAAAGCTGCCTGCAAAAGTGTTGAAGTGCTGCTGGCTTTTGCAAGTTACCAGCGGCACTCTCTCAGGGAGCAAATAGAGGTTTCACACCGGCAAGAACATGTCCAGACAGACGCAAAACTATTTGTCCCTGCAGTGGCTGGTCGGGAGATGTTGGGAGTTCCATACATCAATCGCCCGTAATGCTGCCACAGGGACATGGTTTTCTGTTTAGGGTTTGCTCCCTTAGCCTTCGGTTCTGTCAAGAACCTGTACCACAAGGCAGTGGGTTTGCAACTCTGCAGGGCAGGGGCGTCAAACTCCCTGAGGTGTTGCAATACGTGCAATACCTGCATACCAGAAGTTACAAAGGAAGTTACATTATAACAATCAACCTAATATATTTATCTAAAGTAGGCCAGAATCTCCAAACCATCGAACTATGCAATTTTAATGGATAGTGGAAGACCACACACACCCAGACTTTGTGGACAACAGAAATAACCGATTGAGATGTATGTATCAACGCTAGCCAACTGCAAACGTGGTGTTCTCTGTGGCGGAGTGGTTAGAGTGTCTGACTTTTTTCTAGGGCAGACTCCTAATCTGAGGGTCGGCGGTTCGATTCCCCGTGCCCCCAGCTCTGCCAATTTGGATTTCCACCGCTGTGTATAACTTACAGCGTCATCAAAGGCCGGTTGCTCTCATACCATGTCTATGTGGTGTGGGAGGTTAAAAATCCCTTGGGTCGGTAAAAGTGTAGGCTCGGGCTTTCTATCGACCAGCAGTGGAATGAGGAAGACCAGTCGTCTATGACTGAAATTTCCCCTGCTTAAACAACTAATGGACCAAAAAAAACTACACTCACTTCCCTGGAATTGTAAGTCTCACACTTACAATTACAAATGTTCCAGACCTACTCTTCCATCACATACACAGGGCAGGTTCTGCACAATACAGTGCTCAGCTTTACAGGATCCGGGTCATGGAACCAGTGAAATAGGTGTTGCAAGAAAATGGAAACATGGAAACATCATGCCCAACATCATGCCCAAAATTGGACTTCAACCAGAGTGAGCGTTCCAACCATTAGTGTATATATCTAGGCTCCCTGTACATAAAAGATTCACCCGGTACTTGTAGTACACGGGTGATCGACAACATAGTGTAAATACGGGCGAAAATAGCTTTAGTATGGAACATGAAGTACAAACTGTGGTTCCATGATCAAATGGTTATATATATTGGCACAGATTTGGTGAAATGGGAGAGAATGCAAAAATCCAAGATGGCGGCCAAAGAACGCCGTCGATTTCAATTTTAAATCGTATTAAACTAGCTATTTTATTATATTTTTCAACTCAAAGGTAGCGGGTAAATATGAAGACATCTACAAAGAATAAATGTTGCTTCTTAGATTGTGAAATTAGGCTCTCATTCCATTAACCCGCTTTTTCGACCGTTTTTATATAGGGTTGGTATTCACCCGTGTACTGCGAGTACCGGGTGAATCCTTTATCTAGGCTCCCTGATGCAATCCACCTGCCCACACCTATCAGGGCATGTAGCAATTTACCCGAAAAGGTGAGTGCAACTCACTACATTAACAATCGATTATTTTAGAACAATTTTAATTAATACTTTGACCTTTCCTTGCCCACAACCCCCCCCCCCCCCCACTCACACACATACATGCATACACGATATCTTTGTACGCTTTGTATGTTGATAATACTGGTATTCCGAGTTCCACTGGTCCCTCAAGAAGGAATGTAGCTTATACCCAACACGCAGGGTCACAGCTCGAGCTTACATGCAGAAGGTGGGGGGGGGGGGGGGGGGGGTGAATATACACATACATGAAGTGGTATTTTACCGATTGTCAAATGTCTTCTTTTTTGGGGGCAGTGGGGGATAGATTAGTTGTTTAAGCAGGGGAAATTTCAATCGTGGACAACTGGTCTTCCTCATTCCACTGCTCCTTGCCCTATCCTAATATTGCCGAGCGCCTGGCTAAGAAGCGACAAGTATCAATTTTTAAGTCATTGCATTGTCATGACCAGGGTTAGAACCCACGATCCCCCAACACAGGAGACGGATGCTCTAACTCATTCAGCCATCCCGTATGGTCTTTGCTGGAACAATTTTACTGCAATCTACATTAGAACCAAGCGTATGCCAATGATCCTACCGAGTAACCTAGCTTTAGACGCACAAGTGAGTTGGAAGTATAGGGGCTATAGTGATGGATAAGACTCGGAGTGACACCAACCCAAACTACCGTCCGTAAGTTGAAGCTGTTAACTGGCAGGCTGGGTCACAGCTTCAGTCCTTTCTGAGGGACCAGTGGAACTCCTTCCTGAGGCACCAGTGGAACTCACAACGCCCGTAATTGTAAAGGCCCTTTCATAGTTCCATGTCTATCTCACCAACATATCGAGAAGGTACTGGCGTCTAGGATTCGAACCCATGTCAGTGCCATGTACAAACTGATGTTCTATCCGCTGAGCTATTGAAGGCTTGCTTTGTTGTGAAAAGCAACCACAAAATTAAAATCTCAAACTTGGTAATTTAATTAATAAATGTACCAGTCTTCAATAACATTTATAACCGCTGTGATCCGCGAATTCCTGCTATGCAAAAAGATATTTGCCGATGTAGATACCGTAATTTGTCTCATTTGATTGTCCTTCTGATGACAAGACAACTGCTATGTCAGGACAAGATTGGTCTGGATGCAGAATTATCAACTGTAGATTGGCATAACTGTAATACTACTTACCGGATATCCTCATAGAGTGACATGCGTAGTGGACAGTTAATGACATTGCGCAGGTCCAGTGTTAGACGCCCAAGGTCACATGTTCTGAAGGTCAACAAAAGACATTTGTCATGAAAACAAATCAGTTTCAAATCGTCAAAACTGTGCTTTACAAATTACAATAGACGATTTCCACCACCGACCCACCTTCTGACGGCAGTGGAAGAATTAATGTATTAGGTGTATGCATGTCAGTCATGAGCAGGAGTGGGCTTGATGTTGATATTAAGGTTTGTTGTAGCTTAACGTCCTAGCACCTAAGGTCATGTCACAAAGGGTATTTATTGACTTCTGACAGTATTTTCTCATGGCGCCTTTATAGTGCTATCCTGCTGAAAGAGACTGGACTGCCGGCACCATGACCCAATATCCTAATCAGTCACATTACTTGACACTGATCACTGTCATTGTCAACCAGCCATTGTCCTATCCTATTAATGCCAAGTGCCAGGCTAGGTAGCGACAAATCATTGTAAGTCATTGCTGGCCAGCCAGCGCTGTCACCAATTTGGCTATCCTGTCTGTTGCAGCAGTGGGAAAGAATATGCATGCTGAATATCATTGAAGAAAACCATCAAAGACGATGCGATGCGCATGTGCGTAGAGTGACGTCATGGCAGACACACACACACCAGTAGGTTACACTGACATGGTTTGTTTACCACATCACCAAATTATCGCCATTCGAAGCTAAATTTTATTTCGCCAAAGTTGAGATTAATTTGCCATTCCCCACACAATAACAGATTTCAGTGGCACATGTGCATACATAATATATATTGCAGATTAAATAGAAGTAGACCTATGCTACAGCTAATTGCACCATTCTTTTACAATTAAATAAAAAATTTAAAAGATTTAAAGGAAAAAAAGTAGCAATGACAATAGCAATGGTTAACGTAGCAAAACCGCAACAAATTTACACCACGCATCCCATAATATCCTATGCAGAACGCAGGTGCGAAAGCGAGGCTGTGGAAGATAAATCATGAATGCAGCGCCCTCTAGCCTACATGTAGGGCGTTTCGCTGCGTCTCACTAACATCAAACACCACCACACCCATCACTCCACTGAAGAAACAAAATGTTACACTGAAACTCAGGGAACAAATATTTAATTTCTACAAAATTGAAAGTTCACAAATACAAAAGACCCTATAATACTAAGATGTCTCACTCAGCCTGTACTGTGTAATCAAAATGATCAAACCCACCACTTGGTGCACTGGCTGTTCTCTTGGTTAAACAGTTGCTATATTATATGTATAAATGTATATATGAATATGAAAGATGTGTGATGATGGCGATGATGATGCTGATGATGATATGTATTTGTTCATAGCAATTTCATATTGATGTGTATTCATACTTACCTATATCATGTATAATATAATTGTATGTGTTTACATGTGAAACACCGACCAGCAGCCGGACTGATCAAACCCACCACAAGGTGGCACTGCAAAATTTATATTACCATGGGAGAGATAGGGAGTGAGCAGTCTTAGTATTATAGGGTCTTTGCAAATACTCACTAAATGAGGTTAGTTTCAGGACAGAATCGATAACATCCGGGTTTTTCTTGCTGGTGTGAGGGTGGGACTGGTGATGGGGAGGGGGGGGGGGAGGAGGAGGAGAGGGGGGGTCAGGAATGGGGTGATTTCTTATTGAAGGACCCCCCCCCCCCCCCCCCCAACACACACACACATCTGCCCATCTCTGGCCCGGAAAATGTCATATTCCACATTAATAATTTAGACACGGAATTGGCATGCCAAGTATTCGCGAGATAGCGCTCGATACGCCATTATAAATGTAACCGCTCTCATTGTTTGCCATTTTAGCTGGCCCAGTTACAGATCTTAAATCAATGTAATCAATGGTCAGCTAACCGTGAGGCAGTGGAGCGATGGGGCGCCAGTACATGGACTTACTACAGTTGGGGGAGGGAGGAGGGGGGGGGGGGGGGGGGGGGGGGGGGGGGGGGGGGGGGGGAGTAGAGGGGGGAGGGAGTAGGATGGAGGGAGGGGGAAGAGAGAGGGAGGCAGGGAGGGAGGGGGGCAGAGAGAGGCGGGTAGAGGCAGGGTTGAGGAAGGCGGAAGGGAGAGAGGGAGGGAGGGAGTGAGGGAGGGAGGGTTGGAGGGAGAGAGGGAGGGGGAGGGAGGGAGATCTAATTGGTTTAATTGACTATATTAGATGATATAGACTAGCTGCCCTTAAAAACCTAAAATGCTTTTCTTGCTTTACTTTTGTGAAAAGGTTGTGCATGATGCTTGCAGTGTAAAACTGTTGGCGCAGGGCCAAGAAATTGACCCAACTTAATAAAATGTGTTTGAGTGTAAGTGGGGACTTACACCCAATACATTCAGTGGGAGAGTCCCCCTTGAACAGAAAAGCATGTGTACGCCGCGAGTGGCCAATACGGCAGCAGCTAAGGACCACTTGATACTTTGTCAATTTAATAGGACCTGTGACTGGTGAAGCCTATGATATCAGAATGTTTGCATCGTTGACACAATTAATTTTGAATGTTTTCATTTCAAATATATCCAAAGTTAGCCATTTATAATAATTGTGACGCAAAATTAAAGTAAAGTAGATTGTAACGGCCAACCTAATGTATTTATTTAAGAAAATAGCATAAACTTAAAACCATCGAACTATGCATCATTGAGTAAAAAAAAAGTTAATATTGTCATATTTGTAGATATCCCCTGAATTTTAACTTCAAGAAGTGCACGACATCTTTGCCAAAGGAAATAATGGCAAGCTCGAATTGCGTGGTCTTAACCATGCCAAGTAACCAATTAGAAATCCGAAAATAATGAAATCATTAATTAATTAGACACAAATGTGAATCGCTTAAAGTTGCATAGTGTGATCTTTTGAGTTTCTGTTATTTTCTGAGATAAATATATTAGGTTGATCGTCATATTCTACCTTACATTAGTTTAAAGTAACTTTTATTTTAAATCGTTAACTTTTGACATATCTGAAGTGCAAACATGTTTACTTTAATTTTGGTAAGCACGCCAAAACACAACTGACACCATCAGCTTCTGCAGTAAGAGATTCTAGTAAATTGCCTCAGTATTCACTTCTATCTGGCGACAGATGTTTAATAAGTGCACCAGTATCTAAGTTAGATATGTAGAGTTAAATCTAGATAATTATTTGGGTTTTGAAAATTTGATGTTTTCATCGGAATATGCAGCTTTGATTGTGTGAAAACTTACCTTTGATAGTCCGATAAGGCACTATATAACATCTCCTTGTCGGTTCCATCCGTGATCACATGTTCAACCTCGGGAGGCAAGAAAGGAGAAGTTAATTATTTCTGACCAAGATAAAATATTAGGTGGTATTGACTAACGGTTGAGTGTATGGGAGGGGGTGGAGGGGCTTACTCCCCGACTATCAATCAAGCACCTCGCCTTGTCTCTATTTAATGAGCCAATCCTGAATTATTGAAGGCATTCTAAATGGTACTGGATCTGTAATGCAATACCCAAATTACGCGTTGCACACCAAACAATGCACTTCCCACAGTTAGCTGGGTACAGCGCACACCCTGGTTGATCGCGGTGGGAAATCCGCATGGTTACTCACAGAAGTGTTCCTTATATGGGTATGTATGTGGGTGGCGTGGATTGTCACGTGATACGATCGTTGCAGTTTGGTTGATTGATTGGGGATTTATATCTTAGCAATTTTTGTTTTCTTTAGGTAAAATCAAAAAGGGTATCTAGTTGTAACAATGCTCATCGATTCTGGCTTCATAGTGCGACCAGATGGGATGGCCGAATGAGTTGAGCGTTCGTCTCCTGGTTTGAGAGATCGGGGGATCCGAACCCATGGGTTTGTGGGTTTGAACCCTGGTCGAGTCAAACCAATGACTTAAAAATTGATACTGGTCACTTCCTAACCAGGCGCTCGGCATTAATAGGATAGGACAGGAACTGGTTGGCTCAGTGTCAGGACAATATGACTGAGTGGGGTATCAGGTCATGGTGCTGGTGGCCTGGTCTCCCAGTGGGGCAGCACTATAAAGTTGCCATGAGTGTGCACTGTCACAAGTCAGTACCTATCCTGATATGATCTTAAATATTGCTAGGACATAAAACAACAAACAAACAAAGCTTCATAGTGCTGCCCCACTGAGATACTAGGTGTGTACCCTGATATAATAGGCTAGCCCACAGTGAGGTTTTTTGGTGTGCTTTTTTTACCTTAAAATCAAAAAGGGTATCGAGTTGTGAAAATGCACATTGATTCTGGATTTATAGTGCTGCCTCACTGAGAGACTACGTGGGTACCATGATATAATAATCCACGGTGATCAAACCAGTCTTCGCCTTATCCTAGTAATGTCAAGCGCCAGGTTAGTTCGAGATGATTATCAATTTGAGGAAAGTCCCATTTGACTCTATGACCTCCCGTACAGGAAGCGAACAATCTACTCCGAGGCTAGACCGTCCAATCGCAGCGGCTGAGTGATGAGTCACACCGGTTCAACATATCAAATTAGTTGTTGGTGACTAGTCACGGCAATTAGATCAGGTGGTTATTCACTAGATGTAAAACGCTTCCCATATATAAAGCAGCAGAATGGGGGACATGTGGCATAGTTCATTTTCCGACACTCGGTGGCGCGTCGGTACTAGTGGGCCTACACGGTCATTGACAATGCTTTGAGTTTGCCGGTATGCGCAGTGCAACACGTATATTTTATTCAAAATTAATAGAAATGCAGAAGCCTAACCTTATAAATTTAATATAATCTATTCGTTGAATATGTTTTCTATATGTCTACCAAGTGGTTTGTCTCTAGGTGGTGTGGTTTTAGAGATATTTCACTTCTTCTGTATGAATATAATTCAAGATTGCTCATGGCCATTGACAATGCATTGAGTTTGCCGGTATGCGCAGTGCAAAACATTTATTTTATTCAAAATTAATAGAAATGCAGAACCCTAACCTTATAAATTTAATATAATCTATTCATTTAATATGTTTTCTATATGTGTATCAAGCGGTTTATCTCTAGGTGGTGTGGTTTTAGAGAGATTTGACTCTTCTGTATGAAGATTGCTCATAGCCATTGGGTTTGCAGTGTGACAGTGTGCCGAATAGGCCCACTCGTTCAGTGGTGACGCGAACGGCAGGAATTTGAACTAAAAAGTCGGAGCTCCCCCATTCAACGAAACCATTTGTCTGTTTGTGTGTTTAACGACCCCCCCCCCCCCCTTCCAGCACAAAAGGTAAACATAGGCTATTGTGGGTCCGATGAGGCCATAAGATAGGCCTACTGGTGGGCTTAGTAAACATCCATTGCTGCATAGAAGGAATATTAAGTCCATATCATAGAACATTATATGATGTGCAGCATTTCAGTGTCCACACCGAATTTATTTTGCAAGTTTACAATTCAAATGTCTCCAATCTTAAGTCATTTACAATTAAAGTTAAACTCTAAACTAAAGTAAATTAAAGTGAGCAACCTAATATTATACGATGATAATGCTAAACAATGATAGCATGTTGTGCCTTTTATATAATATAAGTATAGCGAGTATGTCACCACTAGAAAGATAATAAGGGTCGGCGGTTCGATTCCCCATGCCCCCAGCTCTGCCAATTTGGATTTCCACCGCTGTGTATAACTTACAGCGTCATCAAAGGCTGGTTGCTCTCATACCATGTCTATGTGGTGTGGGAGGTTAAAAATCCCTTGGGTCGGTAAAAGTGTAGGCTCGGGCTTTCTATCGACCAGCAGTGTTATGAGGAAGACCAGTTGTCTATGACTGAAATTTCCCCTGCTTAAACAACTAATGGACAAAAAAATTAATAAAAAAAGTTATGACCCCCCCCTACTAATGCTTACCATACTAGTCTAACATAGTTACCTCCCCGTATATGTTTCTTTTCTCTCTCATCTTGTTCTTTGTGATTTATCTGTCATTCATGTAGTGATGTGTTGCTTAAATCACCCTGTAATTGTCTACCTATATTGCTGTAGATTTGTTTACGGTGTAGTGGCAATTGTCGTTAGCATGATTAGGGATGGAAGACCAGTGCATTATCACTAACATGTTATTCAGAGGAATGAAAACACTTGAACAACAACAAAAAGAGGGAAAAGACCTATATTATACTTATTTATAGGTTGTAGCCAGTGTACTGTAGTCTGTAGATGACAGAGGTAGTATAATCACTATAGTGTCTAGCATTGGCATTACCGAAACTTAATCAATGCAACTAATTAGCGGTGAAAGGTGATCACTTCCCCCGAGGGGGATAATAGTCCGAGGCGTGGGCCAACCCAGCAACTCTATACCCCCGACCGACCCCCTTCTAAGACTAATTATATTGCCAGTCTCTGGCCACACCCCTCCATCCCCTAGCCTACGCTACGGCTATGCTGATGCGATTGCGAGTGGCTCGGATCCGAAATTATGTTTTGAGACTACTATCGCTCTCTGTAGCAGTACTAATAATAACAAATGCAAGAAAAATGCATACAATGTGGATACAAAACATAATACACACAGCATAAAGCACTGTGCGCGTGTATGTGTGCGGTAACTACCTTATTATTGAAGTCACAGGCAATCTTCCTCTCCATGTCAGGTCTGCTCGGGCACCGCGTCAACAAACAACTAAAACTGCCATTATCGCTCAGAAGGATGCGTGGTTGACGATAGTTTTCATTAGCGTCAACTATATAACTCACTGACGTGGATTTTTAGCTTAGGCAATAAATAGAGTATTTATTAATGGGGTGTGTCAAATCGAACAAAGGGGTAAAACTAATGAATCGATATTATTCGGAGCAAGGAACTCCGCTAAGCGTCATCAAATCCCGCAGTAATAAAACCAGGTCAAATGCACTGACCAATCAGCGTGCAGAACATTCGTTGCCGCTTTGTTATTGGTAAACATGCACCGCGTGCACGTTGAGAGCACATGGTGCCAAGTTGAAGCTATGTGTCGAGAGATTCAATAAAACCGCAGCACTGTGTGCACAATGCATCGCATAACTGAGTCAGACAGTGTCGACCAGGTCACACTTATCTAGATGTAGCGTGTCTGAAAAGCAGCTGTCAGCGTTCAAAATATGTTAGTACATGTTTGAATGATTGGCTCGTGGTAGTAGTGGGCGTGGCACAGATCGGTTGGTGTAGACTCAGACTGTAGTCTGTAGATCCACAATTTTAAACAGTGTTTACACCCAATTGAATTTTATATTCTCGTGAGGAAAATATGTAAAAAAAAACAAAAAACAAAAATCCATTAATAGATTTCGGCCTAATCGGGCCCTAACACTGCCAGGTACCAGCGATTAGTTACTGCTCCCCCTGTTTCCGGCACGCACTACTATTTTATAGTACCGCCGCCCGGGAACCAGCTGAAATCGCTTCATATAAACCACCTCTCGAGGCGATCTACAAAAAGCGCATCATATGAAGCGAATCAGCCCTAATCCGCTTAAGCGGTGCGTTTACACGGCGAATGTGAGGCGAACTAGGCAAGGCGAGTCATATGAAGCGAATTAACTCGCCCGTGTAAACAGGGCTTATGAGTCAGTCTCGTGAAAATAGGCCAATTGGTGAATGGGGGAAAGATGTCGGCATCGACCATTGGATGTCGGCGTCGAACATCATAATTATAGTTTAGCATTGAAAGAAGTGTTGGAAAGTTCTTAAATTTATCCTGAATGTAAAAGTAGAGAAAATACAACAGCCCTATTTGTTTCTAGAATAATTTATTAAGAAACAAAGAAATGCACTACACATTAACTAGTGCGACACCAACATCTGTTAAATTGACCAAAATCGGTCTTTGAAAATAGAGGTCATTTAGACAAATATATTGATGAACCCTTTTTTTTCCCGGGTTTCTCTCAATGTGTACAGTCCATAGGATTTTGTCAGGAAATCTCCATAAATGCAACCTCCTTTTTTTTAACACTATATGACGAAAATGGAAATTTTACATTATATTTTCTTCTTTTAAGCAACAGATAAGATTTCCTATTTTTGACATTTTAAAATATTTTTAGCCATGGTTTTCAGTGTTCTTCCTTACAACCTTTCCCATGCAGGAAACTTTAATCCAGAGTATTCCCAGTCTTTTGTGCATTTTGTTATTAAAACCACCAGTTGGCCCATTTTCGTGAGACAGACTCATATTTAGTTATATGCTGTTGAATGCCTTAAGCTAATATTCTATAGACGCGGTATGCAATATGCAGATGAAAATGCGACACAAAAAATGGAAAAGCACTTAAAATTAAAAGGACGGTGGTGCTTCCACATGTCAGATGCGAATGCGGCAAAGTGGATCGATGGATGGATCGGTGCGAATACGAATGGCATCCCGCATGTGCCTACCGCATATGTGGAATCTTAGCTTTAATGGCTTACAACTAATCGAAGGTGAAATCGTGTTCCTCCGACTCAAAGAAATGTCATAATTTCGTCTAGAGTCTAGCTAGATAAAAGATTCACCCGGGACTTGTAGTACACGGGTGAATGACAACGTAGTCTAAATACGGGCGAAACTAGCTTTAGTATGTACCAGGGAGTAGAATGTCTGCCTCCAGTATCAAATGGATATTTATATATGCACAGAGTTGGTGAAATGGGAGAGAATGCAAAAAGACAAGATGGCGGCCGTAGAACGCCGTCGATTTCACTTTTAAATCTTATTAAACTAGATATTATATTATATTTTTCAACTCAAAGGTAGCGGGCTCTCAATAATACATATGTAAAGAATAAATGTTGCTTCTTAAATTGTGAAATTAGGCTCTCAATTCTTTGACCCGCATTTTCCCCACCTTTTACATAGGGTTGGTTTGCACCCCTACTGTAGCAGTACGGGGTGAATCTTTTACCTAGAGTCTAGCCAGCTCCTCTCATATACAGTGAAACGCCGATTTACCGCGTCCCAATTTAACGCCACCCGATTTAACGCGAAATCGGATATCACATGATGAATCATTAATTCAAAGGTAATTCAATAAACTTAACCCAGCGATCCCGCTTTAAGCCATTGTCACACCGTACCGGATTGGGGGAAACGACGAGAACCGGACACTGTCCGGTTGTGTACGCGATGTTCGGATACCATCCGGTAACCATCCGGCGGTGTCCGGTGGTGTCCGGCGGTCTCCGGTACAAGGTGTCCGGTTGGTGTCCGGTTTGTCCAATACATGTCCGGTACCCATCCGTACATGTCCGGTACCCATCCGTTGGTGTCCGGTTTGTCCGTTACGTGTCCGGTCCTCGTCCAGTTCTCGTCCGGTACATGTACGGTACATGTACGGTACTTATCCGGCGGCAATTAACCCAATTTTACACTCCATTTCCATACATTTCAATAGATTTCTTCACCGGACAACACCGGACTAGAAAATCCTTTGTCCGGTGCTCTCCGGTACTCAGTCCGGTACCGTGTGACAATGGCTTTAGCGTGACCCCCACCCCCGACCCCCCGCCCTCTGATGACTTATTATAGACCACAATGGTCGCGTTATAACGGGGTTTTACTGTATGCACCTTTCAAAAAGAAGTACCAGATAAGTAAGTAGCCCTACATTGCGTGTAAATATACTATATACAGTAAAACCTCCCTCACCGACCATCTCCATAGTTCGACCACTCCCCTATATCGATCGTTTTATTTGGGTCCCAACAATACCATTGTAACCATATTCAAACATCGACCACCTCCCTAAATGGACCACGAAGCATAACGCCGCTCTCAATGAATAACGGATGAGCAGTAGAATGGACAGTTTAACAAAGCGACAATATGTCGCATTATAAATTTAACCAGACTGGAGAGCACCATAGAGAGCTATCCAAACTACAGTATTAGTTGTATTCAAATGATGACTGGGCATCAATCCCAATGTTATCCTAACAGCAGGTGTCATGTCATCAGAGGGTCAGTCAACTGAGAGAGAAATAAATCAATCAGAAGGACAGTTTGCCCATCGACAAAAATATTGACACCTTGCCTGGGTTCGCTGATCACAAGGCCCGTTGAAGACAGGGTCGACTGTATTGAATTCGCATAGACCGATGGTTGTGAGTTTTTGACAGTCTTTTTATACGAATATATTAAGTTGATTTGCGTAATTTACCTTATGTTAGTTTAAAGTGACCTTTATTATGAATAAATAACCTTTAGATGTATTTTAAATGAAAATACGCTAAATTAATCTTGGCATGAATGTTGAAATTCTGACACCGCAGGTTTAAGCAGTGATAGGTTTGAATTAAATTGTGGTGGGTGGCGGTGGGTGGTGGTGGTTGTGTGTGGTGTGTGGTGTATGGTAGTGGGTGGTGGTGTGTGGTGATGTGTGGTAGGTGGTGGTGGGTGGTGGTGGGTGGTGGTTGTGGGGGGGTGATGGTGGTGGTGTGTGGCGGTGGGTGGTGGGTGATGGTGTGTGGTGGTGGATGTTGTGGGTGGTGGTGGGTGGTGGGTGGTGGTGGTGTGTGGTGGTGACGGGTGGTGGTGGTGGTGGTTGTGGGTGGTGGATGATGGTTGGTGGTTGTGGGTGGTGGTTGTGGGTGGTGGTGGGTGGTTGTGGGTGGTTTTGATTGATTGATTGGTGGTTGCTTTACGCCGTGTCAGCAGCATAGGCCATATTCACGGCGAGAAATGTTTGTTTTTTGTTCAAACCATCGCTTTTACATGTAAAAGCAGACAATCAATTATGTGCCAATAGACACTCATTAAATTAGAAAGCTCACAATCATATATTTGTGGTCAAGGGAAACAAATTCCCATAGAAAAAGAAAAGTTTTATTAATAATTGATAGAATCTATTTAGTAAACTATATGAGGTGGTACAGTCCAGCTGCCCTCAAAAAGGCTAAAATGTTTTCCTGTTTTACCTTAGTAAAAAGGTCATGCATACTGTCTGCAGTGTAGAACCGTTGGCGCAGGGCCAAAAAATCAACGCAACTTAGTAAAATGTGTTTGAGTGTCAGTGGGGACTGACACCCAATACATTCAGGGGGAGGTTCCCCCTTGAGCAGAAAAGCATGTGTAAGCCACGAGTGGCCAACACGGCAGCGACTAAGGACCACTTGGTCCCGCCGACCTCCCGCATGAGTCTGTGGTGGCTTTCCCACAGATGGTTCAATTTCTTTAAGTTTATTAATGTTTTCATCCCACTCATGTTGCCATTTGGATTTTATGTGGGTGGCTATTAGTGGTTTCAGATCAGAGTGAGGGATCAGACATGGTTCAAGATCACAGTTCAGGGCCTTCTTCGCAGCCCGACCAGCTTGTTCGTTCCCTTGTGTGCCGGCATGGCCAGGCACCCAGCACAGGTGGATGTCATACCCATCGTTGTCAGTTGGTTCATTTTATAAATGACCGTTGCTAGAATAGGGTGATTCGTTTTCAGTCCAGCAACAGCCAGGAGGCAAGATAATGAATCACTGTATATAACATAGTTAGTGTGGTTGGATACCTCGATACACTCCAACGCGAGAAGGAGTGATCGGGCTTCTGCAGTGAAAATCGAGCTCTGATCGGGCAAACGTACACCAAACCTTTCCTGTCGGCAGACTGCCGCAGTAGCTACCAGGCTTTGGTCTTTTGAACCATCAGTGTATATGGAGAGGCGGTCTGCAAACTGGCCTTGAATCTCTGCATGCAGTCATTGGTACTCGAGTGGATGTGTCCCAGACTTCCTCAGTTCCGTGAGTGGGAGGATAACCGATGGCTTTCTCAACGACCACGGGGGATGTTCTGGGCCTTTGGCATCCTCCAACACGTCCAAATCCACGCCGAAGCCCTCCAAATGAGGTTTCATTCGGAGCCTCAGTGTCCGGATGTAATTCGGCCTGGCTTCATACCTGGATTCATCGTTGGATTCGTCATGTTGTTCGAATAGACAATTGTGTGCAGGATTCAATGCATTAGTTTTTATCTTGACTACATATTGCATGGCCAGTTTGATTCTCCTGTTGTTAAGTGATGGTTCATTGGCTTCGACATAGAGGCTCTGAACCGGTGAGGTGCGGAAGGCCCCAGGTTGTGGGTGGTGGTTATGGGTGGTGGTTGTGGGTGGTGGTTATGGGTGGTGGTTGTGGGTGGTGGTGTGTGGTGTGTGGTGGTGGGTGGTGTGTGGTGGGTGGTGGTGTGGTAGTGCGGTGTGGTGTGCGGTGGTGGATGGTGGTGTGTGGTGGGTGGTGGTGTGTGGTGGTGGTTGTGGGTGCTGGTGTGTGGTGGTGGTGGTGGGTGGTTGTGGATGGTAGTGTGGATGGTGGTGGGGGGTGGTGGGGGGTGGTGGTGTGTGGTGGTTGGTGGTGGGTGGTTGTGGTGGGTGGTGGTGTGTGGTGGTGGTGTGTGGTGGTGTGTGGTGGTGGTTGTGGGTGGTGTGTGGTGGTGGTTGTGGGTGGTGGTGTGTGGTGGTGGTGTGTGGTGGTGTGTGGGGGTGGGGATGGTGTGTGGTGGTGGTTGTGGGTGGTGGTGGTGGTGGTGGTGGGTGGTGGAGGTGGGTAGGTAACTCGGTAGCGTATTCACCGCGTGTGTCAGTGCTTTGTTCTTTTTGTTGTTGTTGTTGTATTGTTACTGTTAGTCTTTGTTATATTTTCTTTGGTGCAATAATTTGAATTAGTTGGTTAATTGATGTATGTCATATCGGCGGGCCGTGGGCCGACGTTGCATGCTTTAATTTATTGCTGAGGGTCAATAAGTCGACGCCGCACGCAACCTGTATGGCGCGTTACGTTAATTATGCACCGACTGGCTGTACTAAAAGTTAATAGCCTGAATTATTCACGCTGCCATCTCTTAGAACATCCAGCCAGGACGGGCGTGGTGGGTCGTGGAGTGGCGGAGGGGGGAGGATCTACGTGCAGGTCTACGTGTAGGTCCACGTGGAGGATCAATGTGTAGGTCTACGTGTAGGATCTATGTGTAGAATCTACGTGTAGGTCTACATGTCGGTCTACATGCAGGATCTACATGTAGGTTTACATATAGGTCTATAGCCGTGTTTACACGGGGAATTGTGAAACGTTCTAGACAAAGCGATTTATATGAAGCGTTTCAGAGGCGCATTTACACGGACAGAGTTTGAAAGTGTTTTGTCGCCGGGAACAAGCAGCCTTAGTTCCGCCTGTAGCTGGCAAGCACTGCTATTTGTTTAGTTTATACACGTCGATTCGATGCAGATGTAGCTGCTACATTAATATCGCTTGGAATTTAAGGTTAATTTAATTAAATTTCATTATTTGAGTCTGTAATTCTGTTAAATAAGATTGCATTCACTAGATTTCGGCCTAATCGGGCCCTAACACTGCCGGGCACCAGCGATTAGTTACTGCTCCCCCTGTTTGCGACACGCACTACTATTTTATACTACCGCCACCCGGGAACCAGCTGAATCGCTTCAAATAAACCACCTAATGAGGTGGTATAGATGAACCGTTTCATATGAAGCGATTCAGCCCTAAAACGCCACAGCATCGCGTCTACACGGGAAATGTGAGTCGATCTAGGCAAGTCGTTTCATATGAAACGTTTTAAATCGCCCGTGTAAACAGGGCTTATGTGTAGGAATTACACATCGGTCTATGTATAGGTCTATGTGAAGGTCTATGTGTAGGAATTATGTGTAGGTCTATCTGTAGGTCTACGTGTAGTTCTCTGTGTAGGTCTACATGCAGGGTCTATGCATAGGTCTACATGCAGATCTATGCAAAGGGTCTACATGTAGATCTACACACAGGTCTATGTGTAGGTATATGCACAGGGTATACACGCAGGTCTACGTGTTGGTCTACATACATGTCTACATGCGGGTCTACACACAGGTCTATGTGTAGGTCGACACAGAGGTCTATGTGTAGGTCTATGCGCAGGTATACGTGTAGGTCCACACGCAGCTAGTCTGTGTGTAGGTTTATGTGCAGGTCTATGTACATGTCTATGCACAAGTTTACACGCAGACCTTTGGCAGATCTATGTAATGGTTTACACACAGGTCTATGCATAGGTCTACACACAGGTCTCTACGTAGGTCTACACACAGGTCTACACGTAGGTCTACTCTCCAAACTTGCGCAGCTCGTACACAGATCTTGCACAGCTGTTTGTTTGTTAGGGTTTTAAGTCCTGGCAACCTCTATGGTCATATCATGATGTGAAGTGCACACTTGTGAAGTGCACCTAGGGCGTAATCGATTAATCGACTCTGGTCACCCGAGCCACTTTTTGGCGCATACGCACATCCTGCAGACTCGGGTCGAATAACCGAATAAGCTTCTGCACGCTCGGGGTGGAAAAAATGGTGGCTTAATCTAAAACCTAATTATTTGTTTTAATAACCAATATAAGTACAGCAAAATAGGATTTAAAGTATTTTAGGATCGTATAAGCTGACAATCTGGGTTATTTAAAAAAAAGCATTAAAACAACGAATAGGACTTGTAGTGGTAGCTACAGGTACCAGCTCAGGTGTGACGTCATCGTTCCTAGCAAACCCCAGCCAAGAGGTGGGTTACTGGCGTCGGGTCGTTTTGCACACGGCACATGTTTTTGTCGACTCCACTCGCGGTGTTCGATTTGAAATTCAGACGACTCGGGTGACCAGAGTCGCCCGGGTCGTGTTAATCGATTACGGCCCTAATGACAACTTTATTGTGCTCCCCCACTGGAATATCGGGCTCCCAATACCATGGCCCAATATCCCACTCAGTCACATTATCCTGATACTGAGCTAACCAGTCCTTGACCATCCTATTAATGCCGAGCACCAGGCTATGTAGCGACAAGTATAATTTGGTAAGTCATTGCTTTGACTCGGTTGGGTTTCAAATCACAACTTACCACAGAGAAAGCCACCCAGCCAGTGCTCTTAGCTGCTTAGTGTTACCGATCCGGCCATCACGTCTGTTCTTGCGCAGCATCTTGCACAGTTGTCGCAAATATCACGCAGGCGCAACAAAGCAAGCCGCTAAATGTTGCAGAAGGGTACTTCATTTTTGTGTGCATGCGTTAACAACACTTCCACCCTCGTGAATACGTAGCGGGCATAACGGCATAACGCCATATGTATTATTTAAGGGATGCGATTTAAACATATTTATGACCTTATAATTTTGTCATGATTCCCCTCCACCCCTTCCCCACCCCCTGTTCCCTATCCTACCTGTGGTGCTGAGTCATCTAGTGATCTAGTTGTTTAAGGCTCTGTCATACATCACCGGATTGGGGAAACGGAAAGAAACCGAACAAAGTCAGTTGATATCCGGCACAGTCTGGTTTGTGTCTATTGCATATCCGTTGCATATCCATTGATATCCGTTGATATCCAGCCCGATCTGTTACAAGTTTTGAACATGCACAAAACTTGGAATGGATGCCGCCGGATTGACATCTACGGTTCTTGTCCGGTTTGAGTTTGTTTAGTCCGCATATCATCCATTGGCTATCCGTTTATGTCCGTTTCATGTCCGGTGGTCCGGTGGCCTTTGACCCGATATAACAACATTTGGACACATTTTAATACATTTTTATACTTATCATGCCCGAACACCACCGGACTAGAAAATTCTGTCCGTTGCTCTATCCGGCATAGTGTGACAGGCACTTAACCATCGCATTTCCTTCAGCGCGATGGTAACTCAGTCACGCACATCACTCTGCGCATGTTGCTTGGATACAGAGATGTACATGCACATACACAATCTCCTCTTAGGTCCAGCGCTGGTCTGAGAAATATAATTTATAATTGAATAGCATAGGTATGATATATATATATATAATATAATTTGACTATATATGTGTATGTACAGTATGTGAGTGGAGTTTCACGCCACGCGCAGGGGATGGGTGGTTGAGCGGTGCATGCAGGGACCTCCCACCCTGATGATGGGGGGGGGGGGGAGGGGCCAAGATATTACAGAATTTATTACCCTACATGAAATGTTGGCGGTACAGTGAATGAGGTTAGGAGCCGACAGCGAGGTGGCGCCACCGTCGGAGCTGAGGTTGAGTAGGTTGGAGCAGTAGATGACCAGCCCCAGGCTCCATCACCCAATTACTGACGGGTAGAGCTGAGGAGTGAGTATGGAATTCTGGGTTATTATACTCATATAATTCTTATACAGCATATATATATATATATGTATATATATATATATCAATTGACTAGTTGTCTGCCTTATTCAAATGCCATGGAGTGTTATTTTTGTAATTGAGTTTTATTTACTTGCCGATGGTACTCTGTGTAGGAGATGTGATTGGTTGGAGTCTTACATCCTAGTAACACCTGCTGTCATCTCAGTCCGTCCTGATATGACCTTAGATGTTTCTAGGACGTCAAGTACACTCACTCCCCCGCATCATATCACGATGGGTACCAGCCTAGTGACTACTTGAGGCACAGCGCATTCACGGCGACTTAGTTTATAGGGCTGCCTCTCCATGATCCGATATCCCACTGAGTCACAGTATCCAGGCACTGAACCAACCAGTCCTTGTCCTATGTTAGTAATGCTTGAAACCCACTTACTACCCATGGTGGTGATTGATTGAACTAAAACTCCTACCCCCCCCCCCCCCACACACACACAAAGAAAGTTTGTTTTATTTAACGACGCCTCTAGAGCATATAGATTTTTACCATCGGCTATTGGATGTCAAACATATGGTAATTCTGACATATTTCTTTGGAGGAAATACACTGCCGCCACACATAGGCTACTCCTTCTGATAAGTAGCAATGGGTCTTCTATATGTACTTTCCCACAGACATGAGAGCACATACAGCCAGGACGGGCGTGGTGGGGCGTGGTGTGGTGGAGGGGGGGGGGATCTATGTGTAGGTCTACGTGTAGGTCCACATGGACGATCTATGTGTAGGTCTACGTGTAGGTCCACATGGAGGATCTATGTGTAGGTCTATTTGTAGGTGCACTTGTAGCATCTACGTGTAGGATCTACATGTAGGATCTATGTGTAGGTATACATGTAGGTCCACGTGTAAGTCCATGTGGAGGATCTATGTGTAGGTCTATGTGTAGGCCTACCTACATGTAGGTCCTACATGTGTAGATCCACATGGAGGATATATCTGTAGGTCTACATGGAGGATCTATGTGTAGGTCTATGTGTAGGTCCACGTGGAGGATCTATGTGTAGGTCTATGTGTAGGTCCACATGGAGGATCTATGTGTAGGTCTACGTGTAGGTCCATGTGGAGGATCTATGTGTAGGTCTATGTGTAGGTCCAAGTGGAGGATCTATGTGTAGGTCTATGTGTAGGTCCACGTGGAGGATCTATGTGTAGGTCTATGTGTAGGTCCAAGTGGAGGATCTATGTGTAGGTCTATGTGTAGGTCCACGTGGAGGATCTATGTGTAGGTCTATGTGTAGGTCCAAGTGGAGGATCTATGTGTAGGTCTATGTGTAGGTCCACGTGGAGGATCTATGTGTAGGTCTATGTGTAGGTCCATGTGGAGGATCTATGTGTAGTTCTATGTGTAGGTCCATGTGGAGGATCTATGTGTAGGTCTACGTGTAGGTCCATGTGGAAGATCTATGTGTAGGTCTACATGTAGGTCCAAGTGGAGGATTTATGTGTAGGTTTATGTGTAGGTCCATGTGGAGGATTTATGTGTAGGTCTACATGTAGGTCCACGTGGAGGATCTATGTGTAGGTCTACAAAGACCTTTGATGAACCCGTTGTGGACCACTGGTTCCCACACACACACACAAACACACACACACAATAAGTGCATGCTTCCACTATGGTGAGTACATTTTGAACGAGGCACTTAATTCCTGTGCTTTGTTTGTCGAGAGTTCACGAGGAGTTCATTGATCCACAGGTCACACAAATACATGCTTTTTTTTAAACATTCATTTCGAAGTGAATAGGTGTCTGGTTGAATGGTGTATATCGGCCTCGTCACCAACATGCCAGGTGTGTGTTATTTATTTACCTAAGTATGGTTTAATGCCTCCGAACTGCCAGAAGAAATACATATTTATGTTGCTGATCCATGTGTGAAATTATAGCCAGTTGGCGGTGTGTCTTCCTGTGTACTCACCTCTCGGCTTTGTATTCCCGGAATTATCAATGACTAGACCTACTCCTGAAAGTTGCATAGTCCGATGGTTTTGAGTTTCTGTAATTTTTTTCTGATATAAATATATTAAATTGATTATTATAATCTGTCTTACTTTAGTTTGAAGTAACTTATATCTCAAATGGCTAACTTTTGAGATATTTGAAGTGGAATCAGGTCAAATTAATTTAGGCAAGTATGCCAAAACTCTGACACCATAGGCTTCTGCAGTAAGAGGTTTTATTACATTGCTTCAATGTTCCCTTCTATGTGTCGACACATTTTTTAAAGTGCACCAGTGTCTGAGTTAGATATATAGAATCAAATTTAGATAATTGTCTTAGTTTTGAAAATTTGATGTTTTAATCGGACTATGTAACTTTAAATCTAGTAAAACCGGGCGTGGTGGCCTAATCGGTAGAGCGTGGGCCTCGCGTGTGGAAGGTCGCGAGTTCGCTTCCCGGTTGAGTCAAACCAATGACTTTAAAATTGGTACTTGTCGCTTCCTAGCCTGGCGCTCGGCATTAATAGGATAGGGCAATGACTGGTTAGCTCAGTGTCAGGATAATGTGACTGAGTGGGACATCAGGCCATGGTGCTGGTGGCCTAATTTCCCAGTGGGGCAGCACTATAAAGTCGCCATGAGTGCGCACTGTGACAAGTTGGTACCCGTCCTGATATGACCTTAGATGTTGCTGGGACATAAAACAACAACAAACAAACAAACAAATCTAGTAAATTTTACAATGTCTAGGTATGGTTTGTACGTGTGTGTATTTGTGGTGGTGGGGGTGGAGAGGGTGGGGGGGGGGGGGGGTTACGCAAGGTCTGGGCTTCGTTCAATAAGAGATGTGCCTTTGTTATGTGTCATTGCACTTCCTCCTTCCAGAGGACAACTGGACAAAATGGCCTAGCGGTACAGTGACCACTTTCCATGCTGGTTCGATCCCTGAGTCAAACATTAAAGCTGAATAGTCTGATGAAAACATCCACTTTTCGGAAGAAGAGCACTCATCTAGATCTGATCCTACATTATCTAACCTCGAAACTGGTGCACTTATGAAGCACTTATTGTTGTCTAGAAGGAGTTTGAATAGAACCTAATTCAAACAATGAATTATTTAATTGAACCTGCCACTGATGGATCCTAGCTATGATGTCTGGCGTGTCAACGTGCATGCCACAATTAATTTGGCATGTCTTCCCTTCAAATATCGCCAAAGTTGACACCTTAAAATAGAAGTTTCTTCAAATTAATGTACAGTAGATAATTGTAATAAACCTAATACATGTCTTGAAAGATTATGAGGGAAAAGCCTGTAAAGAAAACCCAGCGGACTCTGCAACTTTAGCAGAATTAACAAAAGAAAAAAACCCTGTTGATAGCGATAAGAATGGGAAAGGGCAAGGAGTTTGTGACCTACTTAATGTATATAGTCCAGTGTATCCCTTTCCTCTGTGCAATCGGGTGGAACGACCTAATGACACGGCTGGTTCCCAGAGGTGGTGTGAGGTCAGAGGTCATAAAACTCATGTGCAACAGGTTGGAGAATATCAATAAATATGCCATTTACTGCTTGGATCTCACCTCAGTACAACATACAAAAGTTTGTTTTATTTAACAATGCCTCTAGAGCACATTGATTTTTATCATCGGCTATTGGATGTCAAACATTTGGTCATTCTGACATATTTCTTTAGAGGAAACTTGCTGCCGCCACATAGACTACTCTTCCTGGTAAGCAGCAAGGGTTCTTTTATATGCACTTTCCCACTGACAGGACAAACTGCAAATGGATCCTCTGAGCAGGATCGGTAGGATGACCCACGCCTACACAGCTGGACACTCTGCCATCTGAGTAATGTCTCGCTCCCTCAATACAACATAGTATCAAGATAACATGACTGAGTGGGATATTGCGCACACTCATCACATTTAGACAAGACTATAAAGACACTATGACGAGTGCGCGCTGTCACAAATCGGTGCCCGTTCTGATATTACCGTAGATGTTGCCAGGACGTAAAGCTCCACCAACCTTAGATGTTGCTAGTGTATAAATCCCCAATTATTCATCCAATCGCTTTCAAAGACCTGGTCCCATGATTTTAACATATATATACATTCTTGACATAAAAAAAATGTCATCTATTTTACAAAAGAAAGCTTATTCAAGTTCTAGAAATACTTACTGCATTTCATTTACAACTATTGACAATAGCCGGGGGGGGGGGGTATTTGGTGCAATGATCACTGCAATCTACATTATAAAACACAATTGTATGACAAGAATCCTATCAGGTTTGGTCATCAGGAAACAAGTAGGTTATTGGTGCAGAGTATGTTTAAATCAGGGTCTGCAGTGAAGGATCGGGCTGGGAGGGGCACCAACCCCACCTTCCTGTGCGTAAGCTGAAACTGCGACCCGGCATTCAGGGTCGCAGCTTCAGTCCTTTCTCAGAGCCCAGCGAAACTAGAAATACATCATCATCATCATCATCATCATCATCATCATCATCATGCTGTCGGTTGCGATGCGACAAAGACTGCTTTCATTACTTGACTGCCGCTCTCCATTTAGCTCTCTGCTGTGAGAGTGATGTCCATGAGTTGGTCTTAATGTCTCTCAGCTTCAGGTTTCTCTTGATGGTATCCTTGAACCGGAGACGAGGGTGCCCTCTCTTTCTGTAACCAGAAGACAGTTGAGAATAGAACAATACAATACTCATAAAAAAGGGGGTGTATCCTGATTTAAAAGAAACTTCACTTATTCACAATTGTTATCAAATATGCATATATTGGAACAACCTATTTTCTTAGTGTTATTTAGGGGCTAACCCTGGTTCGAGAGTCTCTGTGGTCAAGCTGTGACTATTATTTACATTCACTCCTGATTACTTACTGGGTGTGTCCCGAAATTTATTCTTGACGGTTTTACTTCAAATATCTCCAAAGTTACCCATCAATAAGAAAAGTTACTTCAAGCTAAAAAGTAAGGTATATATAACAATCAACCTAGTACATCTATCTCAAGATATGGCAGAAAGTCAACACCATCAACTAGGCAACTTTAAAGTTGCATAATCCATTGGTTTAGGTTAAATTCCATAGGTTTGATAAATCTACTATTCCCTATTTGAGCTTAAACAGTAAAACTAATCTTAATGGTGATTTACTGCTTTTGGATATATTTTGATCAAGAAAAATAATTTGTGCACACGCACAAGTTGAAGCGCTTATTAAACATGGATTGTCGCATAGAAGGAATACAAAGTCAATTTAATAGAAGCTGACACTCGGCAAACCTTAAGCCTAGGTCACAAATGCTGTGATCGCCGTACGGTGCTGCGGTCTGCGGTGTGTTTTGCGGTTTATGCAAATGTTATGGCGTTGGGGTCTGTGGTTTATCTATTCACAAATCATACGGTCACCACATGGCATAGGTCACCATACGGCGCCTTATCTTTGTGTGTGTGTCGCTGCACAACCACAGATAGGACATTTTAAGACATTTTTGTATTCACAATTTCTATACATTATTGCACAAACATATTATTCTGTTAACAATATAAAATGGCAGGATTCCGGGGGATTCGAGTGGGATTCCGGCCTGCGGCGTTGCGATTTTCCAAAGTTATGATAACTTCAACTTAAAACAACAGCAACCCCTTGCGGCGAGCATAAAACCGTACGGCGACCGTAACCCACCGTACGGTCTGCCGTACTGTCTGGCCGATGCGGCGACTTACAGCCGCCGCAGGCACGCCGTAACGCATTTGTGACCGAGGCATTAACAAGCCTATGTGGTCATGGATTTCGGTGTGCACACCAAAATTATTTAGTATATTTTCACTTTGAATATATAAAAATTAAATAATTGTTTATATATATATATGAATATATATAAAAGATACTACAAATTAAAATAATGTAAATTCCAACAACAAACCTAATATAATTATTATTCAATGACGATCCAAACCTCAAAAGTATCGGATTAGGCAACTGGAAGGCAAGTAATGGTTGCTATAATACTGCGGGATGCCTCTATTAACTGACTCTAGTATGCATGCGGTTGCAGTGTCTGCAGCCCTGCTTGTGTTTTGTTGTGTTCAATAGCAACATTAGCTACAGCACAATAGTTGGTTTCGTCTCCACACCGAACTGGAGTGGGGGTGGGGGGCTGGGGGAGGCGAGTGAGTGAGTGAGTGAGTATCGGGTGGTGGAGGAGTGTGGAGTAAGGTCCCCGCTTCCCGTGCGGGAGGTTATAGGATCAATCCCCGGCCGAGTCAAAGTCAAAGCCGTACACAGTTGATAATTATCGCTGCTTTGCATCGTGGGTTCGCTCAACCAGCATTATTGTCTTACCTTTTACTTGCACAATAATATAAATAATACTTACACACGCGCATATATATATAGGAATTTAAAATGACCGACATATATATATATATATATATATACATATATATACACATATATATAATATATAAATATATATTTAAATAGATCCATATATATATTTACATTTAAATATATTTATATTTAAATGTATGGCTACACTCCTGTCCATAATGTGATTCCCCTTTATTATTTATATTCGCATAACTGAATTATACAGCACATAATTGTTCCGAATCAGCTTTGGGTTTCTCACGTCACCCACATCAGTCTTATCTGACAATGGCAGCTGTCTAGATTCATCAGACAAGCAGTTTTGTTCAGTAAAAAAAAAAAACCTAAGTAGACCTAATTAAGTAAATGTGTCATTCTGTGTCTGTTTCCAGGGGTGTCTGAGTCCATTGACATGATTACGACAATGATGGACCCTGCCCTGGACGACCACAACCAGCAGCGTCCCATGGAGGAACCAGCGCAGAAACGCGCCACACCGGAACCGCCGGAACAGCAGCAACAACAACAACAACATCAACAACAACAACAGGAGACAGGGAAACCCCTGCGCCAGGAGGATACACACCAACAACAACAGCAACAACAGCGCCTAACGCCGAGCGCCCAGTCACCCCACGACGCCATTCTGTCCCGACATGCCCCGCCGCCGCCCGAGACGAACGGCACTACTGCCACCTGTCGGCAGTCGCCGGAAGCTCAGCTGCCGGCGTTGATTCAGGTGAAGCAGGAGCCACCTGACGAGCAGCAGGACTGCTACAGCACCAGCCACACCGGTGAGTTGCTGCTCAAGGGGGCTTGTGCTATAAATAGATACACACCCCTTTGTTTGTATACCCTCTGTGTTATAAATACACACACCCGTTTGTTGTAATACCCCCTAGACATTATATAAAAGATTAAATATATAACAAAATTGCACAAACTGAAAAGCAGAAACAACGCATCCTGAATTCATCGCTATGTTTATTGCTATGAATAGTCACTCCTTTGGTTATTTATATATAACTCTTTTTTTTTGCAGAAATTGAAAAGCAGAAATAGTGCCTCCTCAACAGATCGCTGTGTTATGAATAGTCACTCCTTTGGTTATGTATATATATAAAACATTGCAGAAACTGAAAAGCAGAAACAATGCCTCCTGAACACATCGCTGTGTTTTGAATAATCCCTCCTTTGGTTATAACTGTGAAAAAAAAAAAAACCCCCACACCAAAACAGGCGCAGCTGGTATCATGCAGTCATGAGCCACTCACAGGTGGCAGTACAGTGGTGGATGAAGGAACTAAGCTAGGCATAGCAGGTTGGGTAGTAGTAACTCAATGAATAGGAGTGGGTACTAGCTAAGTCACATGAATTCAGGTGTAGAGTAATATAGAGGGGGAGAACTGCTCGGTGGTAGTGTCCTTGTTTATATTCCCATAATAGACTATAGAGCACATATATACAGTGAAACCTCTCTATACCGACCCCTCTACAGATCAACCACTCCCCTATATCGATCCCTTTACTTGGTCCCAACAATACCATTGTAAGGATATTCTAAATCTCTAAACCGACCACCTCCCTAAATGGACCACTTAAACTAAAGTCGGTCCCATGGTCGGTCGATTTAGAGAGGTTTTACTGTATATGTAAAATTGTAGAAACTGAAAATCAGAAACAATGCACCATGTAACAACCCTTCCACTCCCCCACCCCCACCCCCACACCATCCCCTGTTGCAGTGAGTGCCGCGCTGGCCGAGGCGATGACGCTCAAGTTCTCGGTGCCGCGACACCGCTACGCCGCCTTGAAGCCGTCCGTGTCGCCCGACCCGGCCGTGTGCGAGGTGTGCCAGGCCGAGTTCCCGACGGCGGCGCTGCTGCAGCCGCACAAGCTGTGCCACTTCAACACGTGCCACGTGTGCTACGTGTGCGACACGTACTTCACACACGCTGACACGATGACGCTGCACATGGCGACCATCCACCGGGGGCTGAACCCTGCCGGCCAGGCGCTCAACGACGACGGGCGCGAGTGGTTCGTGTGTCCCGTGTGCCTGCAGCGCTTCGCCACCAGCACGGGGCTGAGCAAGCACCAGACGGGTCACGTGGCCGCCGAGTCGAGCTTCGGGTGCCGCGTGTGCGGGCTCGATTTTGTCGGCTCTCGGGCGCTGATGGCGCATCTGAGCAGCGCGCGCCACCAGGAGATGCGCGTGAAGATGCAGGGCGTCTTCGTGTGCGTCGAGTGCCGCTCTATATTCGCCAGCCGCGACGCCTATGCGATGCACATGATGATGCGCGCGCAGAGCGAGACCTGCGTGCCAGCGCCTGAACCACGCGGAGGCGGCGGAGGAGTGGGAGTGTTGCTGGCGCCACCACTTGTCGGGCAGCCGCAGTTACAGTCGCAGTCACAGATGCTGCCACTGTCGCCTTCACCGGGAAAGGCGGAAGTAGCACTGGAAAGCCACTCGGACACTTCCGCTTCCGCTTCCACCATCGGCACAGGTACTTCGTCGTCGTCGTCGAAGCCGCCGAGCAGATCGGGCAGCGTAGTGGCTGGCAGCCAGAACAACTCGCCGCTGAACCTCACCACCACCACGCCGCCACCACCGCTGACCCTGCCACTGACACTGCCTCCCGCTGCACTCACCCCGACGACCCACCAACAACACCAACAACAATATCAGCAACAACAGCAGGGGTTCGCCAAGCCGGCTTACACATGCGCCAAATGCCTGGCGACGTTCGCCAACCAGGAGGCGATGGCCGTGCACCTGGTGATGCACTCGGCCATGGAGAAGGGCCAGGAGTTCCGGCTGTCGACGTGGGCGGCGGCTCGGCCCAACTCGGCGCCGGTCGGCGTCGTGCAGCAGCACCACGCCGCCGGCAAGACGCACAGCCCCTGGATGTGCGGCCGCTGTCTCGTCGCGTTCGACACTTGCGACACACTCGCCATGCACATGATGACCAAACACGCCAACGAGGCAGATCACGTCAGCGTTGCGCAGGTGCCGACGTCAACGCCTGCGCAGTCCGCAAATAACAACATCAATAACAATAACAATACCACCAGCAACAGCAACAGCAGCACCAACAACATGCAGACACTCGCCTCGCCGCAGAGTCATATGGCGCTGAGTAGGAACGAAGAGCTGATGGTTAAACTCACCAATAGCCTTTACAACAACGGCCACGTCGGGGGCGGCGGCGGGGGCGGCGGGGGCGGCGGCGGCGGGTTGCGGCGCGTCCGGCGCTGTTCGGTGCAGTCCAGCGACTCGGACTCGCTGCTGTTGGCGCCACCGAAACGCTGCCGGAGCAGCAGCGACGCCCCGAGCCCGACGTGGTACGAGTGCCCGGCGTGCAAGCAAATGTTCAGCACGCGGATGGACTGGTACAAGCACGTGCTGGTCTGCGGGCAGGGACACTACCAGCACCAGCACCAGCCACACCAGCACCAGCAGCAGCACCAGCACCAGGAGAAGATGGAGAAGACGGAGAAAGTCGAGGAAATGTTCATCAACGGCGGACAGGGAGAGGAGCAGGGACAGGGACTGGGGCTGGGGCAAGGGCAGGGGCAGGGGCTGGGGCAGGGGCAGGGGCTGGGGCAGACAGTCGCCTGCCAGCCGTGCGACATGGCCTTCGCCGACAGCGAGGCGCTCAGCTGCCACCGACTCGGCGAGCAGCACCGGGCGTGCCTGACGCGCCGCCTGGTATGTCACGTGTGCAACTTGTCCGCCCCGGACAGCCGAGCGCTCGCTACCCACCTCGCCGAGCACGGCCCCACGGCGTCGGAGCGGACGGATACAGTGACGAGCACCGCCGGCGTCAAGGGCGTCGCGGCCGGCGACGACACCGATGGGGGAGACAGCGGGGGCGGTGGCGGTAACGGTAACGGTGGGCCTGACTGCGACGGCGGGGCCTCGTCGACCGGGGAGCCAGGGAGCCACAACCATGCCTCCCGCGAGCCGCTGAACCTGGTCTGCGGGGACCGGCTCGAGTTGGGCGGGCTCGACGCAGCGGACCTGGCTGGGAAGACCTTCCAGCCTGGAGACTCCTCGTCGACGTTGTCTTCATCCGCCGCTGCACTGCAGCAGCTGATCGACCGCTGCGACTCGGACCGCTCCTCGACACCCAAGCCGCTGCCAGGCTCCACGACGTCGGGCACTTCCGGTGTGGGGTCAAGCGCCGAGGACAGCAGCGAGGGTGACATCATCGACTATGTGCTGACGCATGCCAAGGACCTGGCCATGTGCAAGTACTGCAAGATCGTGTACACGGACAAGACACTGTACTGCCTGCACATGGGCCTGCACAACCTCAACAACCCTTGGCAGTGCAACATGTGCGGAAAGGCATGCCACGACATCCACGAGTTCACGTCGCATGTCATCCACTTCTAGTTGGTGCCTGCGTGGACAGCCGTGCGTTCACATGGACATGTATATATGCACAAGTATATATGCGCATGCGCATGC
>CM059193.1:30685980-30776658 GCA_030323885.1 Branchipolynoe longqiensis
AGTGCGCTCGTGTATGCTTTGATTACGCGCTGATGGTGCTTTACCGTGTATCCTGGAAGATAGAGCCAAAAATTTTACTATCTTCCAGGGAAGGCAGAACAATTAAAAGTCTAATATGCTCATGTCAACCTTCACCACAATCTGCTCTAAGTTCATACTTCTACACATCTCATCTGCTTTAAGCTTACTCGCCTCAGAATGAGGTGCCCTACTAAGCGCATCGGCCAGCACTAATGAATCCCCTGCCTTATGTGCGATTTCAAGTTCAAAATTCAGTGTAGCCGCTATTAACCATATTTGCCTTGCACATGCACACAATGCCTTATCTCTACCCTTCCCCGAGTCCAGTACTTGTTGTGAAGCAGCATTGTCAGTATTTACTTTAATCAGATACTCGTGTGGGTTAGTAGGGAGAAGATATTTCACTGCATGAACTAAATTGAGAGCCTCTAAGTGCGTAATAGCCAACGAACTCGACTGCAGCTCATCGGAATATTCAGCACTATAAAACTGCTCCAATGAAAACGCCCCCCCAGCTTTAAGCGTCGAGTCGCACTCGATCACCCACGCATCTCTTGGCTTGTTTGGAACCAGCTGCAAGCCATTATAGGAGGCGGCAAACTTTTGAAACCACTCCAGATCCAGGAGCAAATCCGAGTCGAATTTGTGTTGGCCCTGATATGGAGAAGCTCGCAGGGCCTCTAGAACCCTATTCGAAAACCGCTTTGCTGGCTCAATACATTTTGCTAAGTGCTGAAGCTTACCAGCCAAACTCTGAATTTGTTTTCTAGATGCCGTAGACTTAGACACCCAACTCAGACATTCCGAGAGAACATCCTTTAATTTTTTCTGTGGGATCGTGACACTCATTAGGACAGAATTTATGAGAAAACCCAGCCAAGTAATTTCAGTAGTTGGCGCCGAGCATTTCTCGACCGCTAAAGCCAAGCCTAACTCAACTGTTAATTCGTTAAATCGCCGGTAAGCCGACTCCGCCTTTTCTCTGGTTGCCTCCACCCCCGCAAAGTCATCGAGATAGCACAAGGCAAAATATCCCTCCTGCCTCAGTAGCCATACCAGTGCACGAGTGGTTCGCGCACATGCTAGCGCTGAAGTACGACACCCAAAGGGGGGAGCTATATCAATATAAATTTTTTCATTAAGAGAAATTCCCAATAGGGGAGTGGACAGAGGACATACCCTTAGCTGGCGATACGCCCTAGCCAGATCTGCACCCCACATCCAGGCATCCGGACCTAACTTAGTGAGTCTTTCTGTCAATGTAGATACGGACGGCAGGGAGAAATTAAATGGGACCCCCAAATAAAAACCTTTAACAATACCCGCATTAACACTCCGACCCGGCGGAAAGCTTAAGTCAATAATTATTCTTTTATCGGACGAGTTCTTTTTTTGGCCGCGTCATCATAGGGCTAAGCTGGCACCATGGTCTATATGGCAAAGACTCAAACGGCCCCAGCAACGCACCATGACTAAGCTCGGTATTTATAAATTTACAGATATGAAAATCAGCGTCCGCTGCCTCGGAGTGGTTTCTGAACGTAGGCGTAGGAGCCTTAGTGGAGGTATAATCTAGTGGCCACCCGAATTCCAAGTGGTCAAGCAGGAGAGTGTCGGGATAGTTTAACAGGAGCGCCCGCCATTTCGGGATATTTAAACCAGACGGTACTGAGATCCGAGCCTGCAAATAATTCGGGAGACCCGTAACTCTAACTTTATCGTAAATGTCACGATAAATGCCCAGATTAAACCAGGCTTCATCAGAGGTCACTGGCCAGAAGGACAACAGTGAAGCCTTGAATGTTACTGGGCTAGGTGGTGGAATAAATGTCTTCGAAAACTCTTTCTGTGAGGTGGACAACGCTACTTCAATCGGGTTATCAAACCAATCAAATGCAATTTGGTGAACTGGTACATTATCAACAACAAGAGCATCATCGTTACAAACAGTACTCAACTTTAGTGACTTGTAATTTACGGATGGAACCGGGACATACGGTACTAGTGGTGATACACTTAATAAACTTTCAGAATGTGAATTACTGTCAACACCCGAGCCTATTGTCGAGTCGGTATTTACATCCCTTATTGCCTCCGTTAAGTCATTTACTGGGTCAAAGTTAGTAGCCTTGGCGACTCTCGAGTGTGGGTCACCCTGTTGCTCTGTGATTGGCTGGGCCAGGCGGTCCAAACGGTCACGTGACACCGCACAGAGCGGCGCCACGTGGCCGAGGTTGTCACGTACGCATTCAAGATTAGAAGATAGAAGATCATTACGCTTACATAGCAGCACCTCTGAAACAGGCTCTGTCTTAATCAAACAATGTAAATTAAATCGAGTAGCATCCACTACCTCCCCTTTATCCCCAATCTGCTCAGCGGCACTAATGCTTCCTAACCCTTTAGCAAACTCCAAAACAGGTGAATTAGTACAAAATAACGAACTTACAGTGGCATTTGCTGAGGCAGTATCAGAGGAAGCTTTCTTATCTAGAAACTTCCTTTTCTTTAGGCAATCTTGTTCTCTATGAACGAGAACACGCTTGAACTTATATGCACACCAAGCGCATATATGCGGGGAACGATCCGGAAGGACTCCATGAGAGGAAGGGTTACCACAGTCCTTCCCCCAATTCCATAGATAGCAGGGTTTACCATCATTATCACGATTATATTCTTCACACGGATTAATAGGCTGCGTGTTCAGAGGCGCCGCTGCAGCCGCTGCTGATGGTGCTTCTGGCTGCACACGCGGCTGTTGAAAGTACTGCCTCTGGGCCTGGTACCCAGGGTGGGATGCCGCACGCGACTGTAGAGCTCTAACGGACTCAGTACAGACGTCTCTCTGAATGTCTTTAACAGCGGCCAGGTTTCCCCACCCTTCCCTGAGCCTGCCATCTGCGATCATTATGAACACTTTTTCGGACCAACGGCGACACGTGGGCCAATCCCAGGTGATAGCCATCAATGCGAGATCCTCCTCGTGCTGCAATATGGCCGGGAACCAAGCCTGAGGGAATGAGGGCTGTGCCACGAGAAGCCTAAGGGCAAAGAAGTACTCTGCCCACGACGCTTCCCCCAATGCAATCTTTTTACATGCGTCCCCCCGAGTGATAAAATGGTGTGGCAGCAAGCTCATACCTTTGGGCTTTTGCAGTGCTTGGGAAGACTCCAATAAAAACTCGGTGGTGAGAGGGGGCTGTGGATGCAGGAGTTGATACCGTGGGGTGGGGTGCGGTGACGGGTACACCTGCGCTGGCTGATGTAGAGGCACCGGGGAAGCCACTTGGCGCATCCGAGCCGTAGGCGTGGTAGGCGGCGGAGTGCATGGCACATGCGGCGGCGGGGAAGGCATCTGGTAGAATGCAGACGCCCTTGCTGTATACGACCTCGACACTGACGGAGGGGGGCCCAAGGGAGCCGGGGAGATTGGCGACGGAGGCGGCGCGTAGACCGGTCGCGGAGTTGACGGTGGAGGTGATGTTCTTACACGTGCCTGGCCGATACTAGCCGAATGCAACGGCCTTGGAATTGGAGGCCCTGGCAGAGCAGCTATCTTTTCAAGGACATCAAGACGGTTGGCAACATTAGATAAACGTCTGTTATCTTGCCTCAATCGCATTATAGTTCCTTGCTGCTGGGCAAGTTCACGTACCGCGGGGGTGCCTGGTGTAACCGGCAGCTGCTGACATGGCGGCGCTGAAGAAGGTGCTTCTTGCTCAGTATCCGATTGGTCCGCCCTCATTTGTATCCTAGGTATTGATCGCACTTTCCTCCTTGGTTGTGTCCTCGGGCTTACGGAGGCTGCACTAGGTTTAAGTGGCGGCCTCCCACGTCTTTTCTTTGCTGGCGGCATGTTGGCACGTTACGGCAGACCTACTAACCACGTGCGATATCTAGCTAACAGCGTAGAGCGAACCTGCTGCTTTGACGGTCGGGCGAAACACAAATTATAGTAAATTCAAAATACTGAATTTAAATGAATTTACCACACCCCAATCAAGAATTGACACTGCTGTAAATAAGGTGTCGTTGTTTCATATTACATTCAATAGGAACTGATTGATGATGCCATCCAAAAACATACGAATGCCCTAAACGTTCGAAGAGGGGTAAGTGCAGCAGAATGTATATATTAATGTATGTCAATGTATTTTAATGTATATTAATTAAAATCGAGGGCAGGATGAGTGAGCACCACCAGACAAGTTACAGCGTTTGAAGGCAGAGGGCGACAATCGGCCCAGTTGCATAATAGATGAACAATTAATAACGGATCAGTACAGTAGTTGACTTAGAATATAATAAGGTGTGAAAGCTTCCAATTAAGCATACTTGTATAATGCTTATACATCACATGATAATATATATTAGTATATGTTAATATAATAATATATAATCAAATATAAATACATTGGAAGCGACTTTAGAATATATATTAATCTATATTAATGTGCATCAATATATTATATTAAAGTGATCTAGTCCGATGGTTGTGTCTATGATATATTTTGGATACATATATTATTACTATTATTAGGTCGATCGTCAAAATCAAATTTATTTTAGTTTGAAGTAATTTTTATTAATGGCTAATTTTGGAAGCATTTGAAGTAAAAATATGTTAAATTAATTTGTATATGCATATCAAAATTCTACAATCGTAGCTTTGAGCAGTAACGCATTCTATTAAATTGACATAGTAGGACTATGCCGTTGTATGCAGCACCAACTTTGTAATATATTCACTGATATCTATGTTCATTGAATAGATGATACATAGATATTGAAGTATGACTAAGAACATAACAATTAAAGCTGCATAGTCTGATGAAAACATAAAATTTTAAAAACCAAAACAATTATCTAGATTTGATTCTACATATCTAACTTAGACGTTGGTGCACTTATTAAACATTTGTTGTCACATATAAGGGGATACTGAGTCAATTAATAGAACCTGTTACTGTAGAAGCCTATGGTGATTGAGTTTTGGCAAGCTAGCCAAAATTAATTTATCATGTTTCCATTTCAAATATCTCAAAAGTTTGCGATTTAAAATAGAAATTACTTCAAACTAAAGTAAGGTAGATTATAATGAACAACCTAATATGATCATCTCAGAAAATGAGAGAAACTCAAAACCATCAGACTATACAACTTTAAGACTATGATATTTTGCAGGAATTCTAACGGGGGACCTATGTGTTTTTCTCCTTGTATCACAGGCTAGGCTAGATGATGCGCAATGCAAGCCGTTCACTTGTCAAGGATTTAACATTTAACGGTATTACACCATCAACGGCCACACATACAGGTGCATGGGACTGCTGAAAGATGTTGGGTACTGCCATGGGCATTGTAGTAGTTACAATGTCTACTACCCGTCCAACTTCAAGACCTACACATATTGCCCGTGTTGCAAACCAACATATGTGACAAAGATTGAGCTGGTTGCGTTGAAGTGCACAGCTATCAAGTACAAAGCGCCCGTCATCTCTACCTCCACCTTCTGGATTGGCAAGCATGTCCAATCCTGCAGCTGTGACCCCAGATAAAAGATTCACCCCGTACTTCCAGTACAGGGGTGAAAACCAGCCTTATATAAAAACGGTCGAAAAATCGGGCTAATGAAATGACTCTTTATGAGAGCCTAATTTCACAATCTAAGAAGCAACATTTATTCTTTGTATATGTCTTCATGTTTACCTGCTACTTTTGAGTTGGAAAATATAATATAACATATACTTTAACGCAATTTAAAAGTGAAATCGACGGCGTTCTCTGGCCGCCATCTTGTCTTTTTGCATTCTCTCCCATTTCACCAACTCTGTTCTGATATAAGTAACCATTTGACACTTGTGCCAAGCATTCTACTTCTTGTTCCATACTAACGCCATTTTCGCCCGTATTTATATAAGGCTGGTCTTCACCCGTGTACTACAAGTACCGGGTGAATCTTTTATCTACTGTGACCCTTGCATGTAAGCATAGACATGGGGCATAATCGATTAATCAACTCAGGTCACCCCAGCCACTTTTTGGCGCATGCGCACATCCTAAAGACTTGGGTCGAATAATCAAATACGCTTCTCCACGCTCGGGTGGAAAAAATGGTAGCTTAATCCAAACCCTTTTTTTTTTAATAACCGATAAAACTACAGCAAAATAGGATTTAAAGTATTTTATGATGGCATAGTTTAGTTATATTTCCATTTCATTAATCTAGGTTATTAAAAAGAACAACATGTATGACTGGTACTGGTAGCTGTTATCCTGCCGGACGGTACCAGTGCAAATGTGATGTCATCGCTCGTAGCTAACCCCAGCCAGAGAGCGCAGTATCTACTCAAAGGCTTGCCTCACCTGACACCGACAAGTCTCAACAATCAATTAAAGTTTCATAGTACGATGGTTCTGAGTTTGTGTCACTGTTTGAGATAGGAGAGAGGTTGATCGCTATAATATAATATTAGGTTTGACGTAATGTATTTTTTTTTAAATGAGCAACTTGTGCGATATTTGAAGCGCAAACAGACAACATTAATTTTGGCATATCCCTGCTGTGTGTGTGTGTGGTGATCCATGACTAACAGTTAGGGGGAGGGGGTAGTGAGTAGAGCTCTTGAGCTCCTTACACACTAACAGTAGTGCCCCTTTCACAGTATCTATCTAATACACAATGACTATTGACTACAAGTAAAGAGTCACCAGCAACTACATAAATACATTCATGCACCTGGCCCTATACACAATTTACATTAATAGACCATTTGTACTCCTTTATAGACCATTTCACATTCCCCACCAATGCGTTTTATCGGAATATTTTACAGTATGTTGCGTTGGGGACTTTTGCTAGGTAGGTAGTTAGTCATTAAAGGCGAATAAGATGATTGGGAAATTAGTGTGGCATCTTATTGTGGTAAGTCCTCTTACCCACCCACATCTGCCAATTGATTGGCTATCAGATAATCAATTGAAAAACAAGGGTGAACAGTGAACAGTAAAACTTGCTATGAAATTGAATCATCATGATTATCATCCAATTGACAACTGACCAATTGACATTTTATTTAACTTACCCCGGTACATGATATACTAAATTTAATTGTATTGTACTCACCGCCTCCTGAGCAAAAGCCATGCAGAAACAGTACACGCTAGTGCTCAGGAGGTGGCACCGACACTGCACAAACCTGGGGATCGACCCATTAAGGCCAAGACTACAAGAGGGCGTGGCATACCTGCAAAAACTATTCGCAGCAGGGGCAGCAAGAAACATGATCAACACCGTGCGCTTGCTCCTTTCCACTTTCGTGACAGTGGGAGGGCGACTGTTCAGGGAGCACCCACTGGTCACAAGGCTGCTGAGGGGAATAGGAAACCTGAAGCAAGGTATACCCAAGTACTCCAATATGTGGGACCCCAGACTGCTGCTGGCACACTTGCAGACATGGGGCCCCATTCAGTACCTAGATTTGGACAGACTGAACAAAAGAACAGTGTGCCTGTTCCTGGGCAGCAGCTGCAAGCCCTGGGACTGATGCACAGGTGAGATTTCACGTGGGAGAGGGACGGGTGCACCGTCAAATACTCAGCGAAGATGAAGTCGAATGACCTGGTGAAAACCCCCCTCATACTCATGTTCAAAGAGTACGGGGTGCAGGAACTCTGCCTCTATAGGCACGTAGTAGCGTACCTGGCATGCTACGACCTCGAGGAGGTAGAACCGGTGGTTTTCGCGACAACAAGGAAACCACACATGCATGCATCACAAGACACGCTGACGAGATATGTCAATACGACACTGGTGGAGGCAGGGGTGGATATGACAAAATACACACCATATACCTGTAGACATGCCACAACAAGTGCGGCGGAAAGGAGACAAGTCCCACTGGCCACCATCCTGCAGTCAGTAGGGTTGTCAGGGGAAGGGACATTCCAAAGGTTCTACAACCGGCCAGTAAATGACATTACAAAAGTAACCGACCTGATCCCAAGTATATGGGGACTTTATAGTGCTGACCCACTGCGAAATCAGGCTGCTAGTACCATGACCCAATATCCCACTCAGTCACATTATTCTGATACTGGGCTAACTAGTCCTTGCCCTATTCTATTAAAGCAGAGTGCCAGGCTAGGAAGCGACAGAGCCAGCAGCCAGTAAGGCTACAAACTGGGGTAGTTTTATAGTGCAACCAAGGTAGTCACAAAGGTAGAAGGAGATAGTGTGTACAAACAAGATGAGAGAAAAATAAAAAAGCCTGAAACCAAAATGCATATGGTTAAGATTGCAAATAAAGATTGCAAATAAAACACAATGATCACAGCCAAGTAGTAGCAATACAAAGGAGCGGCTGGCCCTCGTGGTCACTTACCACAATAATACAAGATTCTGCCATTGACATGCAGCAGAATAGAGATATTATGGTAAGAAGGGCGAGGAGGGGCCCACCCTGTTATATGTATAACCCACCCATAAAACAACTGCATTACAGTGATCAAAAAATGACGAAAGCTCTACCGAGGCGACACCTAGTAGCCCCTGGCCCTTCGTGGCCTTTTTATCATAATAATCTCTATTCTGCTTGTAATATAACTGGAATTCCCGGCCATCTGAGCCCCAGATATACCACTTACTCTCCCCAGGTGCGTTCTGACAACTGTCTGTCAGTTCACACCTGATGCCCCTCTCCAACAAACTCTTAAGCAAGAAAGGGAAGACAAGTCACACAAGATTGACAGTGAAAAAGTTGTGCTTTATTGGCATCAACTCCTGTTCACCTACTAGTGACCTATCACCCTCACCCCTTACCTTCTGTCCACACAGAGTCTCATTACTCTCTTTAGTATGTATAGGAATCAGTGCCTACAGCCCATTGAACCGGAGTCCCATGGTTGTTGCACACAGCTCAGTTTGTATGTGAAAGGTGGAGCCTCAGACAGAGTGGGTTCCTGGCCAAGAGAAGAGTGTGTCTCTCTCAAGAGTCAATAGTAGAGTCCCCTAGTAGTGCCTGAGGCATCATATAGAAAAGAGTCTCTAGAATAATCAATATCAGAATGAGGCCTGTGTGGTCAGGTGGGGCAAAGGGGTGCAGGTGACTGGGCCTCCCACAGCCAGCCAATCAGACACCCTCTACAGTCTGGGGGCGACGCCCTAATACGGGCAGCTGTCACTCAACCCCAGCTGCAGGTGGTGTCCATAATGTATTCAGAGTGGCTGGGTGTGCTTGCCCATCAGCCCTGAGGTAACAGGTAGTTGCAGACAGTTACAATAAATATATATATTAAAAATATACTTCTCCTCCACTTGCACCCTTACTGGTGTATAGAGGGAACATTTCACCAAACATTACCTGTCTCTTACATAGGAACATCTTGTCATAATCTCGGGCACTATGTATTAACATATTTTTCACATAGCCTCATATGTCACGCAGAGAGTAGGGCACCCACTGCTTTTCTGTTACATGTTTGTTTGTTGGTTGTTGTTTTACGTCCTAGCAACATCTAAGGTCATCTCAGGACGGTTCTGTCACATAACCTTAAGTAACAACTTACAAGAGAGTTACCATTGTGTATGGAAATCAATAGCGAACATTCTAGATAAAAGTTGAAGATATCGTTCTTTCTGAATTATATGTGGGTCCTTTTCTGAAACTGAGCACTGAATTATGACATGGAGACCATAAGTGAAAACGATCCTTATATTAAAGTTGCATAGTCTGATGGCTTTGAGTTTTTGTCATTTTCTGAGATAAATACATTAAATTGATCATTATAAGCTACTTTAGTTTATGTTGAAGTAACTTTTAGTTTAAATCATTAACTTTGGAGGTATTTGAAGTGACAACATGCCAAATTAATTTTGGCAAGCAAGGCAAAACTGATGCCATAGGCTTATGCAGTAACAGGTTCTATTAAATTGACACCCCATGCCCTTCTATGTGACAAGAAATGCTTAATACCTGTACCAGTATCTAAGATAAATATGTAGATCCATGACCATATGTGCGTTTGCATGTTGTGCATATATATCAGAGTTGAAAAATAAGCTATTTCATGTTTTGATTTTGATCTTAAACAAATTAGTTTGTTCAGTTCATGCCACTGAACATGTGGGAGGAGAGTTGAGGTCTGTGATGTATGAATGACATCATAGGTGGGATTCGCTCATCACATGACCTAGAGGGGTTCCCCACACACAGGGGAAGCCATGGCAACCACCAAGATGGGATCCACAGAAAGCTCTCAATTCAACTTTTAAAGTCTATTAATCTACATGATTTAATCCATTATTCACACAAAAAGTAGCTGGTTATGATACATAAACATTTGAACTTTATATTTATTATTTTAGATTGCAATTTCTAACATTTATTTCTCTATATGGTTGTCTAAAAGTGTCAGTGCTGCTGGACTAAATACAACACAACAGAAGCAAGCGATGTCAGCACTCTCCCCCCACATATGTAGTTGCATAAACTGAAAACCGGCAAACGAATGCTTGGAGAGCATTTGTCGGAGTACGGGTCGTCTCTCAGCGACTTATAGCTGGTCCCTTTAAAGATTGATACTTGTCGTTTCCCACCATTATTAGGATAGGGCAAAGACTGGTTGCATCAGAGTCACAATAATGTGACTGTGAGGGATATTGGGTCAGGACGTAAAATTCCAACAACCAACCAACCAACCATCATTTTAACAGCATTGCCTTCCAACCACACCCAGGCACACACCCCATCCATGTGTACGGTTCATCCCGCTGTGGCTGCTGTTGCTGCTGGTGATGGTGCTGCTGGTTTTGGTGCTGCTGGGTGATGGTTGTTGTGATGCTGCCATTGCCACAACAGCCACTCCTGCTCTCGGCCCCGGGCCCCCCTCCCCACTCGTCAACTGACACTGGTAAAAACATGGGTGTTAAGGCCCTGTCACATTACGGCGTATGGCGGGAGCGTATTGAAAACCTACGTAAGTCCTGCGCATGCGGCCTATCATGACCTTTGGTGACCTCTCGGGTGGTTTTGAGTGTATGTGGAACCTATGAGGAGCGTACGAGGAGCGTATGGGAGCGTACTGTGACATTTTTTGACGGTTTTGATTGGCATGTGGAGCATATGAGGAGCGTATGAGGAGCGTTTGATTATTTTAGGAGCGTATGAGGAGCGTATGAGGAGTGTATGAGGAGCGTATGCGAAGCGTATGCGCGACCTATGTTATCTCTCCGCGGGCCGACGCCGGGTGGCTTCTGGGTATATATAGCCTGGAGCAACAGTCTCCCCCTCACTCTGCAACCATGCCTGCTAAGAGGAACACCGCTGGTGCTACTGCTTCTGCTACTGCTACTACTACTACTACTACACATACTACTGCTACTTCACTGGCCTCCAGAGCTGCTGTAACTACAGGAGGAGGACTAGGCCGTGGGAGAGGCAGAAAGAGGCAGACTTTACAATGCTCTCCATCACCAGCCTCCTCAGCTACCTCCACATCTCGCCACTCTCCAGACCACTCTCCACAACACCACTCTCCACAACACCACTATCCACTGGAGGAGCTGGAGATGGAAGTGGAGAGGTCAACGATGCAACGCTGGCGTCCCCACTCCAGCTCGCCATCTCCTGCTTCTCACGGCAGCTCATGGGCATCGTCCGCCGCCTCCGCCGCCTCCGCTGCCACCACCGGCTCCAACGCCTCCACCAGCACCGGTGGCCTCTCCGCATCAAAGAGACGGAGGGCCAAGAAGAGCGACTGTTCTCTGTCGGTCTTCAAAGAAGATCAAATGCTGGACTTCCTCCAGGAGAACCCCATCATGTGGAACATGAAGTTGACGGATTACCGCCGCTCAGACAGAAAGGCCAAGATGTGGGAGGACCAGGCGACACTTCTGGGGACCACAACAGTCCATCTCCAGCTCGTATTCTAATTTTCTTATGTTATGCTTTTGTTGTATTTATTTAAATATTCTAGTTATTTATTAAATATTATTTATTTCTTTAATGTGGAGTTGTGTTGTTGTTCTTAAATCGAGTTATTGACAATAGATGTATCGAGATATAATTGTTATAAATCCATGTTTGCATTTAACGTTAATTATTTTTGCTTTATATATTTTTGATTTACTGTTGACTTGTCATGTCTTTTGTCGAAATATAGATTTGCGTTCATGTTAATTATGTTATTTTATGATTTTGTCTTGCAGTTGGCCGCTCCTGTCACAGCTCCGCAGGTTGATGTCAGCAGGGAGGAGAATGTGCCGACCGATGTGGAAGTGGCGATGGACGAGGACCTTCCACCCACTCACCCCGCTACATCCCGAGAGCGTATGCCGGCGTATGAGAAGCGCATGAGTAGCGTATGAACCATACGCCCCTGTAGGTTGAGATTTTGTTAGCATGCACAAACAAATTTGGACGGACGGACGGACGGGAGAAAGCGTATGGCGGCGTACAGCGGCATAGGCTGGCATAGGCCGGCACATGATGGCGTATGCGGAGCATATGCGTAGTATATGCGTAGCATATGCATAGCGTATGGCGGCGTATGACGGCGTATGCCGACGTATATGACGTAACGCGCCTACGCCGTATGCTCCCCCAAAAAACCCTAATGTGACAGCCCCTTTACACACACAGCCTTCTACTAGACTAGTGCCAGCGATGCATCAGCCCCTTTACAGACACCGCTTTTCATTTCTACGTACGAGAGCGTTTTCCCGCATGTAAGTACTCTTTATCTAGACAAGGTGGGCTTCTTGGCGGCATATCAAATGCAGTTTCTCAGGCACTTGACAATGCCTTGAGTTTGACGGTACGCGCAGTGCAAAACATTAGTTTTAATCAAAATTAATAGAAATCAAGAACCCTAACCTTATGAATTTAATATAATCTTTTTGGTGAAGATGTTTTCTATATGTGTACCAAGCGATTTGTGGTGTGGTTTTAGAGATATTTCACTTGTTCTGTATTTTCTGTATGAAAATTACTCATGACCATTGACAATGCCTTGAGTTTGAGTATAGGTACATGGCTGAGCACAGGAGACGGCTGAGCATGCCACACCGGTGTCGCAGTTTTCGCCGTCCGCCAGTTTCCGCGGTACGCATATACTCAAATGCATTGTCAATGGCCGAGAGCAATCTTCATACAGAAAAACTGAAATATCTCTAAAACCACACCACCTAGAAACAAATCGCTTGGTACACATATAGAAAACATCTTTACCAAAAACATTCTATTAAATTTATAAGGTTAGTGACGATGCTGTTCGATTTTGATGCATGCGCAGAAGCAATGTGCCCCTCGCAAACTGGTGTGCCACTGAAACTGCAACACCGGGCCTGACTTGACGGACGCTCCTTATTTCACACAATGTGCTGACCATCCACCAAGTTTGGTGGTTGGTTGATCGGCGCTTTTTGTCCAAGCATCATCTGAGGACATGTCAATTGTAAATGAGCGATCGAAACCGCGCGTGTGTATTTCGGCGTGGCATCACAGCCCCGGTGTTGCAGTTTCCGCGGTACACCAGTTTGCGAGGGACACATCGCTTCTGCCCAGGGTAGTTTTAATGTTGTCTCTATGACAGTGGCATTTGTTTTCCCCGTCGAGTATTGTGAGGGCAAAAAGTGCCCGGATGTCCGACATCGAGAATGTGTCTGTCTGTCTCTGTCTATGATACTCTATGTGTGTGTGTCTGTCTGTTGTGTCTATCTTTGTGTGTGTGTCTGTCTATGTGTGTCAGTCTGTGTCTGTCTGTTGTGTCTATCAGTGTTTTTCTCGGTCTGTCTGCGTCTGTCTACGTGTGTGCCTGTGTGTGTATGTATATATCTGTGTGTGTGTCAGTTATGTATATATGTGTGTGTGTCTGCCTGCCTATGTGTGCATCTATCTGTGTGTATGTCTGTCTGTGTCTGTCTGTCTGTGTATGTCTGTCTGTCTATGTCTGTGTATCTGATGTGTGTCTGTCTGTGTGTATGTATGTGTATATGTCTGTGTACCTGATGTGTGTATGTCGGTGTATGTGTGTGTCTGTCTGTGTGTATGTCTATGTGTCTACCTATGTGTCTGGGTGCGCATGTGCACATGTGTGTGTCTTGTAGCTTTTTGAAGATTACCCCTCGGGGGATGCCAGTTAAAAACACCCTATCATATTTTGTGGTAAAATTAAATTAAAACGAACGCACACAAAATTCAAGCTTTGACTTTCGAGTCTACAGAGATGGTGGGTTCCTGGAGTATGCTACCCAGGATTAAATTCTATAGCTTTGAATTTTGCTGATTAGGCATTTGTGTGGCACCTTGTCAAATACCTTTATAAAATTGCAGTAGATGATATCAACAACTCCACCCTGATCTAGTAGTTCAGTTCATTTATCTACTACAATCAGCAGTTGTAGCACAGTTGATTCCCCCCCCCCTCCAAAGAAAACCCCATCAACCCACCAAATTTCTTGTTCTTCATAAGACTGATTATTTCTTCTCTGAAAACTGATTCCGCCATCTTCACTACCACCCTTGTTAGGCTCACCATATGATAATTGCCTGCCTTTTGTTTTGAACCCTTCTTATAGATGGCTGAAAAATGAGAACTTGTCCAATCTGAAGGCAGTATTCCTGTATGCATTGAGCTACTGATCATGATAGAGAGTGGTACATGTAAATGTCATTCACATCCATCAATATCCTCCGATGTATCTGATCTGGGCCTGGTGACTTGCAGATATTGATCTTCTGCAGTCTCTTCTTTATTACTTCATCATCCACATTGCACTCCTCAAGTTTATTTTGACAAAGCTCTATTAGGTGCTGTAATTCCCCTCCTGGTTCACGGGTAAACAGTGATGCAACATATTTTGATAGTACCTCAGCCTTTTCTTCATTCCCCTTCATGAGAGTAGTACCATCTTACATTTCAAGTTCTGGAATACCAGTTCAATACTTAGTTCTCCTTCTGACAAACCCCCAAAATATCTTAGCATTTTCCTTAATTTTCTTTGCAATATTCTTCTCGTACATCTTCTATGCACAATGTATCAATCTACAAACCTGTCATTGTAGCTTATTGTATTCAGTTTTTATGTCCTAATCTCATTCTCTATAGTACTTTTTCCATATTTGATCAACATTTCGTAGTGTACACTACTTCAATATTGTCGGGGGCTGATGAAAATGGGAAATATTGTGCCTAGAGTGGGACTCAAACCCACATCTCTTTGCATTATGGGCCAGTGTGCTAACCATTACACCACCTAGCCTCCCTGATATCACCACCCTACCCATGCCTACCTGTCTATGTGGTTACTTGCTTGAGAGGTCAGTGCAGACTACACTCGTCCCCCTGGAATTGTAAGTCTGGTAATGCTTACAATTACATACATACAGGCAATGCACAAACACATATACAAACACAGGGTAGGTTCAACAACCATACAGCGCATAGCTTTACAGGATCCTGGTCACGGCCCCAGTGTCGTGGAGGTGATGAAAATGGGAAATATTGTGCCTAGAGTGGGACTCGAACCCACATCTCTTTGTATTCCGGGCCAGTGTGCTAACCATTACACCACCTAGGCTCCCTGATATCACCACACTACCCACACCTACCTGTCTACATGTGGTTACTTGCCTGAGAGGTCAGTGCAGACTACTACCATATTTAGTAGTGCCTACTCAATCAACAACATTTAGTATTGCACACTACTTCAGCAGATAACTTTACTCTGTGGCAGACTACATTGTTATTTTGTGTGTGTGTGGTAAGTACAGTAAAACCTATCTAACCGACCACCTCCACAGATCGACCACTCCCCTATACCGATCTCTTTATTTTGGTCTCAAATCCAGACGGGATGGCCGAATGAATTAGAGCATCCGTCTCCCATGTTGGTAGATTGTGGGTTCGAATCCTGGTCGAGTCAAACCAATGACTTAAAAATTGACACTTCTTGCTTCCTAGTCAGACACTTGGCATTACCAGGATAGGGCAAGGAGCAGTGGAATGAGGAAGACCAGTCGTATGCGATTGAAATTTCCCCTGCTTAAACAACTAATGTTCCAAAAAAGAAAAAAAAAAGAAAAAACCGATCGCCCACTGGTCTTCCAGGCATTTTTCAATTCCGGATTATTTGAACAAAATTGGTATATAGAGTAGGGTATATAAGGTGAGCTAACAACAGCTGTTAAATATACAATTTGGAGTATATAGCGCAATGGAATTCTGATAGTTACCCACAAGTTCCATAACAATAGGGTAACAGTAGTGCATTAAGACGGCATCAATATTAGTGAAATTGATGTGAGTATCTTCCAGGTATTTAGAATGTAAGCAGAAGTTATCGTTCTGTATTCATTTGGTAAAGTTGTAATAAGTTTTACTGTAGGGTGTGGTCCATTGGAGTTACACAAGGAGATATATATAAATGTCAGTTTGATAGGAATATTCTAGTGCCACCCTATTGTGAACAATATTAACAATGTAACAGTCCAAGTGGAATCAGCAATTTTACACAAATGTTCGGCTAAAATTTCAATGTTTAGGGGCAATTTCGGGATTTGTCTTTTACTATACCATAACTGGGTTCATGCATAGAGTGTCAAATGGTGAAAATAGTCCCTGTACTGTATCTGTACTCAGTGTTTGATACATAGTTTCATAGTACTTGCAAGTGGAAATGAAATGTTACGATGTTAATGACTCCAGAAAAGGTTAACTATTTCATGATTTTTATAATTTCTTTAGAAATAAATGTCTTCAACTTAATGAAGACATTGTATATGACCATTTGAAGTGAAATGTGCTGTTGTTCAGAGGTTTTCATTAAGTTTGTGACACTTTATTTTCAATGCTGTTGCCAATGTCACAAATTAGTGATGTCATTTTCTATTTATTTAGCTACATCCATCCCCATAAGATACATAATACACAATATTAACATTTACTTTTAATCTAAAATATCTCCCACATTATTGGGCTAAATGATGAAATCTAAATGTTGACACTCCAATAATGGGTTTCTTTGAAATATGCATTTCAAGTAGACTTCTTCAAGTGGTACCCAGTTTTTGAGAATGACCCATATATACAGTAAAACTTCTCTAACTGACCACCTCCACATATTGACCAATCTCCTATATTGATCGCTTTATTTGGGTCCCAAACAATCGCCCATACAATACCATTCAATCAATCAATAGTTCCGTCCTCTAGTCGAGGGTTGGATGCAATGGTTCTCCACTTGTCCCGATGGTGTGCTGTTCTGATAGACTGTGAATAATTCAAGCCTGTCCACTGTGAAATATTTGTAAACCATGATGTTCTTGGTCTCCCTCTCCCTCTGCTGCCATTCACCTTCCCTTCCAACAATGTACGGTATATTGAACTCTGACGAATGATGTGGCCAAAATAAATAAGTTTCTTTGTCTGTATAGTGGCAAACAAGCTTTTCTTATTTTTAATTTTTCTGAGAACTTCTTTGTTGGTGATCTTCTTTGTCCATGATATTTTCATCATCCTTCGATAAGTCCACATCTCAAATGCTGCTAAACGTTTGTACATTTTCTTAGAGATTGTCCATGTCTCAGCCCCATACATTAGAGTAGACCACACATAACACTGAAGAATACGCTTCCTTGTTTGTATTAATATCTTACTTGATGTTAACACTCTATACATTTTGGAGAATGTTGTTCGGGCTATTGTTATCCTTCTTTTAATTTCTTCCTCACATCTCCCATCATTTGTAATCTTTTGTCCGAGATATATGAATTCGGATACTTGTTCTATGTTTGTGCCATCTATGGTTATATTGACATTTGGTTTATCTGTCTTTTTACTTATAACCATTGTTTTGGTCTTCCTGGCATTCATCTTCATGTTGAATAGTATTCCAGCTTTATTGATTCTATTCACTATATCTTGTAGGTTTTTCTCACTGTCTGCTAGTATTACACTGTAACATTGTAACAATAAAAAAAATCCCTATCCTGACAACCTCCCTAAATGGACCATTTAAAGTCAGTCCCATGGTCGGTCGATTTAGAGAGGTTTGACTGTATATACATACATACATACATACATGGATACATGTGAAGTGGGCGAGACTACTTGTCCTGTGACAATTGTGGGCTTGGGCCGATTAGCTCGCATTCTGAAATGCAGGCTACTTGCCAAGACAGACCCGCATTTGCCACCATTTGTAGGGCGCCGGGTTCCCTGCTGTAACATGTTGCTAGGAGACGTCAATTATGACTTTCCTACCAACGGTGGAAGGAAGCGCTTGGGCTCCGACCCATCGGACGTGTTTATGCACGCTATGATGTTTTAGATGAGATTTAGGGTTTTATTTTCGAAATTCCAAACTGATTTAACTTAACAAATACGGGAGGGGATACACTTATTGTACTTATTCATTATTTATTGATATTGAACCATGGAAGAACTCATATTGTACTAGCTAGGGTAAGAATAAAGCCGTGAGCTCTTGGAAAGGTAAATTGGAACGTTCCTTGCATTCTTTACTATTCTCCAGCCTTCTTGTATATTGACCGCTGTGGTCAACTTGCTATTTGATTGCTTTATATGGAATGAAGGGCTTAATGCCTGGTAGGGCTTATGCAGCCGATTAACCCATCTGCGGGAAGATAATAACAGACATTTTAACAGAATTAACGTAGTGCTATTTGGCTGAAAATAAGACATTAACTTAGGCTGATTATCAGTGACAGTAGCAGAAACACGGGGAGTGTCTGCTTAGTTCTGGATTAATTCGAGCATATTAACATACACCGAATGGCGGGAAGGATAGCCAGTTAGTTGAAATAATAGATAACTGCTTTGTTATAATAAATGCGGGGAGGGACAAAAAAACATATTTCTATGTTACTCTGGCTGTCCTTAGCCCGGGAATGACAACGACGGAGACGGTCTACCTGCAGACGGGAGGAGAGGCGGCGGCAGGCCCCAGAAATTCACATGGAAATAATTACATAAATTAACATGTAGGCTCGCCTTAGGCAGGGGTGGAATAGCCGAACGGTTAAGCATACATAGATCCATAGAGATATATATATATCCTATATATGATTAACTGAGATACTCTAACAATTCTAAAAGATAATTCAATTTGTTATTCCATAGAGGGCGAGAGGAGAAAGAATAGGTGCGTTGTTGCATTGCCTGCGGTGGATTTGCAGGTTACCTAGGTCAGTGACGAGAAAGATGTGCCCCAAGATTCACCTTTTTGGCAGCAGAATGTCGATACATCAGTCGCACTGGTCCAGTTCTCGGACACACCCCAAGCGATGGGCGAATCGGTAGGGCAAAGGCTTCCCGTGCGGAAGGTCAGGAGTTTGAAAACCTGGCTGAGTCAATCCAATGACTTACAAAATTGATACTTATAACTACCTAGCTAATAATAGTATAGGGCAAGGACTGGTTAGCTCAGTATCAGGATAATGTGACCCAGTGAGATATTGGGTCATGGCACCAGTGGCCTGGTCTCCAAGTGGGGCATCACTTTAAAGTCGCCATTTGTGTGTGCACTGTCATCCTAATATGTCCATAGATGTTGCTAGGACGTAAAACCCAAACAAATAAAGTTCTCGCACACAGTTTTCAACCTTTCCATTTTCATAAGGTATCAGTCATGCCGTTAGGCAAAGTGTTGGGGAGTTCATAAAAAGGTCGATAGCGAAGCACCTAGTTACCTTACAATATTTACATAACCAATTTATTTTCTAAACAAAACCGTATCGAAAATTCTTTGTAATCACTACACACAAATATAGTAGGTATTCTAACAAGAACATAATATTATTCGATTTTTAATAGGTACTTTGGGTGTGGGGGTGGGGTAGCCTCCTCAAACCGACCACTTCCACAGAACGACCACTCCCCTATATCGATTGCTTTGGATCCCAAACGATCTCCCATACAATACCATTGTAACAATTTTTTAAAAGCCTCCCTAAACCGACCACCTTCCTAAATGAACCATTTAATGTCGGTCCCGTGATCGGTCGATTTAGAGAGGTCTTACTGTACTGATTTATTACAATTCCTAACTTGCAATAACAGTAGTCCTGACATAATAACGTTCCTAAGTGTGTTTTTTTCTTTCTGTTTTCAGATCGACTTTGGAGACTATTTGACCCGCTATGCCCATGAGTGTTCGCCAAATGTCAGCTTACTTGCCTCAAGGTCATCAGCCTCAAGGTCGTCTATTGGCATAATGGAAACAAAGTTATCTGCTAAACATAAAGGTCCTGCTAAGCATCGAGCTTACTCGGAACTGAGTAGTAGTAGTAGTAGTAGTACGACATTCTATAGTAAGCGCCTGGCAAGCTTTGCTACTACTCAAGAACACTGCTACTTGGCATAGATGAGAATCTTCCAGATTTATCCGGAATTCTGGATGTTTGATCTGCCCGATTTTTTTCTCGGATATAGTAGGAGTTTGCCACCATTCCAGCTTCTCCTTTCAATTTAGAAGTCCCCAAAATTCATCAAATATTTTCCTGATTTTCTTTGTCAGGCCAATCTCATCTAGGCTTACTTAGCTGTCTACAGCAGAGACCCCCCTCTCTCTCTGTGCCCACAGTCCATACTGGGCCTGGAAAGTCTTGAAAAGTCCCTGAAAAGCCGTGAATTTTACCTATTTTGGGTAATTAGCCTTGAAAAGACTTGAATTCCATTAAACTGTCCCCACTGATCTAAATTAGTTCGAAATCAACTTTTTTTTTTTTTTTTTTAACAAGTATTTATTCATCGAATAATATCTTTTGTCAGCGCCAGAGCACTGGTCTTCCGGCCATACAGTACAATTCCTTAATACATAAATGAAATTACTATCAGTCGTAATAGTGACTGCATGCAAATCCTGTTTGTTACTAAAAGTATTATACATTTTATAAAGGAAGTATCAGCTGTAGTAGTAACTGCGTACTAAAAGTATTATACATTTTATAAATGAAGTATCAGCTGTGTACAAGTCCAGTCCAATAAGTATCATGCATAAATGAAACTACTATCAGTTGTAATAGTGACTGCATGCAAATCCTGTTTGTTACTAGTAGTATTATACATTTTATAAATGAAGTATCAGCTGTGTACAAGTCCAGTCCAATAAGTATCATGCATAAATGAAACTACTATCAGTTGTAATAGTGACTGCATGCAAATCCTGTTTGTTACTAGTAGTATTATACATTTTATAAATGAAGTATCAGCTGTGTACAAGTCCAGTCCAATAAGTATCATGCATAAATGAAACTACTATCAGTTGTAATAGTGACTGCATGCAAATCCTGTTTGTTACTAGTAGTATTATACATTTTATAAATGAAGTATCAGCTGTAGTAGTAACTGTGTACAAATTCAGTCCAACAAAGTATCATGCAGATTCAGTCAACAATATGTATTAGAAGGGTATAGAAATAAATATATAAAAATATATATACCTATTTTCAAATACATGCACAGTATATATGCAAATCAGTGGATCCGATCACAATTAATATGCTGGTATCCAGCAAATACCTACACTGATTTGCCCATAAATGTAAGTCATTATATACTGAAGGATATGGTATGATGGTGACAAGAACATTAGATGTCAATGTGTACGATGTTAATTTTGCAACACTGTCATTTAATTAGTAATTGTTAGTTCTTTGTATTGTATGATTTGATGAATGGAATGGGGGTCTGGGATTGTATTGGGGATAAAAAGGTACTAGGTACGTACTGGACGTTGTAGCAGGGGTGGGCAGGGGCTTCGCTCACTGGGCCATGTAGTGACATTCACCATTCTTTTTTTTTCTGCCTGAAATCCAAATGAAAATAGTGTTGAATTCCTATCAAAAGCAGCCTTAAAAAGCCTTGAAACAGCCTTGAATTCCATATCTTCACATGTGTACAGACCCTGTCAGTGCTGGAATGTTTCCGCCTTGTTTTGGTGACAAACTGTTAATTTGACCACCAAAAAGTGTTAGAAATGGCGGCAGTGCACCATTACTTCTGGGCCGTGGTGAGCTTTATGCTGGTCACCATGCTGTATGCTATGCTGTATCTATTCAATACGCTTGGACCGCAGAGAACCTTCCAGATAACGCCAAGTGTGTACAACACTAGTAACAGGACTGGGAGCAGCAATGACTTTAAATCCAAGCTGCTTGTCATCTTTACAACTTTCACAAACAGCCCCAACAAGTTTTCTATCCACCGGAATGTGATAATGAACTGGGCCACCATCAGTCCACGTATCCAGCCTATTTTATTTGGGAACTTGTCAGCGGAGACTGAGCTTAGACAGCTCGCAATTCATTTCGGCTGGAAATTACACCCTATTCCTCGACAGCTCAGCTTGACAGGTCCACCTTTCCTGAAGGACATGTACCGCATCGCCAAGAGTCTGTTCACAAACAGCACGTTCTATGGTTTCTGCAATGGCGATATCCTGTTCAATGATGGCTTACCGACAACCCTGGATGGCGTTCTCCGCTATGGCTTTAATTCACGTCCAAGTATGATAGTTGGACAGAGGACCAATTTGAAAATCAATGAGAACCCATATGAAATGTTCTCTGAGAAGATTCTAATAACAGAACGCGCAGAGCATGGACAACTATTCGTGACAAATGCACAGGATTACTTTTTTATCAGTAGACCAGAATTGTTTCCATGGCACACCATCAAGGACGTGGTCATCGGGAGACCTGCATATGACAATTACTTTCTGGCTCAGGCTATGCGTGGGAAGATTGCAGCCATTGACGCCACAAAAACACTCCTTGCTCTGCATCAAACTGGAAAAGATGGAAATTATGCTGGAGCCAATAGAAAACATTCACGGTACAATAAGAACATTATCGGTCCATATAAGTTTAATCTTGGGACTACAGATTTGTGCCCATATGTGACCGCCAGTGATATCGAAGGGTATATGTTCCTTCAAAAACGAATCTTTAAAAATGCCAAGCCCACATCTAAGAATCCCACGGCTAAGGTTTATTCCAAACAAAAGCCAACTCTCCCAAATAGCACTCCAAAATAGTTCACGAAGGCAGGGGCACGACTGGTATAATGTGTTTTTAAAATTTTATTTATTTCTTCTGTTCATTGTTTATCTTGATCTTATTGTTTTACGGGGAGCTCTCATGAGCCATTTCTCTCGCTATGCGCTTGGTGGCAGCACCCGTTCCCGTTGTTGCAGTTTCAGCGGCACACCAGTTTGCGAGGGACACATCGCTTCTGCGCATGCCTCAAAATCGAACAGCATCATCACTCACCTTATAAATTTAATATAATGTTTTTGGTAAAGATGTTTTCTATATGCATACCAAGCGATTTGTTTCTAGGTGGTGTGGTTTTAGAGATATTTACACATGTGAAGTGGGCGAGACTACTCGACCGATTATTTGCGCGCATTTTGCACGGGCGCACATTTTGCGCCTGTTCGCAACTGCAGGGTTCCCTGCTGTAAAGCGTTGCTTGGATACGTCGATTGTGACTATCCTAGCAATGATAGAAGGTCGGGCGTTCGGACCCAGACCCATCGGACGTGTTTTTGCACGCTCCGATGTTTCAGCCGAATATTTAGGATTTTACTGTCGAAATTCCAAACTTATTTAACTAAATTATATGGGAGGGGATTTGACTTATAACATACATTTCACTGTTGAACTATATTTAACTAAGAACATAGGTTATATTGATCAATTCATTCTGTTAGTCAGAGGTAAGAATAAAAGGGTGAGCTCCTAAGAAGTGACATGAACGTTCCTTGCATTCTTTACTGTTCTCCAGACTTATATTATTAACCGCTATGGTCAACTTTAGATTGCTATTTGGATTGCTCTATAATCTTATTTAATTAAGGGCCTTCTGCCCATGGTCTGTCAGGAGTCGAACTCTCCACCTCGGACATTGCTAGTCAAGGGTCAGGCTGGCAGGATGACAGACAACCGGCGGCAGGAGGCACAAGACATTCACATGGAAACAATTATTTATATTAACACGTAGGCTCGCCTTAAGCGGGGGTGGAATAGCCCGACGGTTAAACATGTTTTCTATATGTGTACCAAGGGATTTGTTTCTAGGTGGTGTGGTTGTAGAGGTATTTCACTTCTTCTGTATGAAGATTTGCTCACGGCCATTGACAATGCATTTGAATGGATGTGTCCCTCGCAAACTGGTGTGCCGCGGAAACTGCAACACCGGTCCAAGCAAATCCTTTGGGATCTCTAGGCCACAAAGCCCTAATGTCACTGCATGGCCGCCGTATGATATTTAGAACATCGTAACAGCTAGGTACCCATTTTCAAAAAGGGTCCAAACATTAAAATAATTTCACTTGAAGCTGCAATAAAATCAGAAGCAAATTGTTTTTTTAATTTTAAAAATATTCCAAAATTTAAATGAGTTATGTGCATTTGAAAGTTCAGATCTTTTGGATTACACTAATGCAGCAGCCATTCCATGCTGGCCACATCAGCTGGGCCTGAGCATTAATGGTTTGATGAGATCCACTGCAAGTACACAGGTTTCCGGTTTTAATGCTATGAAGTCAGCAGCCGTTCTGGTCATGCCTATGTGTTATTGTTTGGACGGGATCGATCGCAAATGCGCCATGCTCTGGGCGATCTTGAGCTGTCCGCCGATGCATACACTGTCGAATGGCTGCCGTGGTCATAACGTTAAGCCCAGAACCCAGCGCATTTGCGATGGATCCTGTTAAAACGATAATGCATAGGCACAACCAGAACGGTTGCTGCCATCATATCATTAAACCCGGAAACCTGCACATTTGCGGCGGATCCCATCAAACCATTAATGCTCAGGCCTGGCTGGATCATAGAATATGCAGTTTGTCATAGGTGAGTGTACAAACTGATTTGGTTCTATGACCCCGGGCAGTCCTCTGGTGCATATGCTGCGGAATGGCTGTTGGCATCATAACGTTAAGCCAAGAACCCAGTGCATTTGCGATGGATCCTGTCCAAATGATAATGTATATGCGCAACCAGAATGGCTGTTGCCATCATAGCATTACAACCGGAAACCTGTGTATTTGCGGTGGATCCCATCACACCATTAATGCTCAGGCCTGGCTGATGTGGCCAGCATGGAAAGGCTGCTGCATTAGCTAATACAAAAGATCTGAAAGTCAAAATCTTTCAATACACATATAATATAATAAAAATTCAAAAAGCATTCATTGGAGCTTCCAGTGAATTTATAATTTGAATGTTTGGCCCCCTCTGACAATTTTAGGAGGTTACCTATCTATGCACACCCGAGGTGACCTGAAGTCACCGTACTGCCACCGTACGGCCACCTTCTACTTGTGGGTGATAATAGAGTTGCTATAGACACAGCTAAGTAAAATTGTTCCGTACTATGATTTATGACTGAAAAAAATAGTAAACCATAGCATACAATATTAGGACTAGTATTTTAGTTCGATTTATACTGAAGCAACTCATATTAAAGGGAAGAAATTGAAAGAAAACGTGATTAATTCCGTTTCACTACCTTTTGACATATTGACTCGACAGTCTACGGGATTCGCCGCCTCGAAAATCATATAATCATATTGCCATTCATATAGAATCCAATAGTTTCCAACACTTTACATAGGAGCTTTTGAGTTTGAGATCTAAATGTCAGATTCTTGTTAATAAGGATGTCAAGAAAACTGAAGCAGTGTATTAGCTCAATTGGAGATTCATCATCTTTAAAACGGTAGTGAATTGGTAGAGCGTAGTTTTGCTGTGTGGAAAGTCGGGAGGTCCAATCCCAGCAGAGTCAAACCAATTACTTCTAAAATTGATACCTGACGCTTGGCATTATTAATAGGATATAAAGTCAGCATGAGTGTACAATGTCACAAGTTGGTATCAATTCAATTCAATTCTTTATTTCAGACTCAGGATTATGGTAGTTACATCGACACGGCGTAAAACAACCACCAATCAATCAATCAATCATAATTTGGTCCATGGTAGGTAGATATAAAAATAAATGTGAATAAGATATAAATAATAGTATGAATACTACCATACTAACCAATATCAAAATGTTGGTCTACATACAGTAGTTTGTACCAATGCCTCCATATGGCAGACGTAAATCTGAGATCACTCTCTTCTATTTTCACAAGTCCCTGTATCAAATGGCTACTTATATCGGCACAGAGTTGGTGAAATCAGATAGAATGCAAAAGTCAAACCAATGACTAAGTAAACATCACCACTAACACATACACACGCATATATATATATTTTACCTCGGTACTAAGCCTCTGGCTACTCGTGGTCGAGGGAGAAGGAAGCAACATCCGGGTTCAGCAATTAGCATATTCCGCTCATAACTGGAGGACGTTGCGAGCAGCTCAGCAGTTTTTATCAAGGATTTACTCAGTTTCTATCGTAAGTACCGAGACATAAACTGACACAGATGTTTATGAATGATCATAGCACACGCTTATCAACTTTTCCACAGTTGTTTCCACTATATCATACTTAATTCTGAAGCTGTGCTTTTATCCGGTGCCGTAGAGATTGAGGCATCCATTTTGTTTTTGCCGCCCATTGCCGAACGGAGCGACATGTTGGCAGGAGTAATTTCATCACTTAGATAGATTTTATTTTTGCCGCCCGTTGCCGAACGGAGAGACTTGTTGGCCGGAGCCATTTCGTCGTTACGTTAGTTTTTTCTGAGGCATACCTCCGAGTTTCATAGCATTTTCTCCAACTCGTTGGCGTAGAAGCCACGGGAGGGAGAAGTGTATGTTACAGAGAGCATGGGTGGGAACGGTACACTGGTTCCAACCCCTCGATCGGTTCGGTTCGGTTCATCCGACCATTGCACTTTCGATACACCTTTAGCTTATCACGCCTGGTGTAAAACTGATGTAAATACAGTTTTATTACCCTTGAGTGCCAGACCCACGTTATAGCACTGTTCCACTGGTTTAGTTGCTCCTTGAGTACATTTTAATTTACCTTTTTGGTGGTTACAGACGACTCAAGATGGCCGCGAAGCGAGGTAACAAGGGTGTACCACACACGTTGAGTGAGGGAGACGCGACCCCTGGACAGCTGTTCGCGCCGTCATGTGACCGCTCGCCAGAGGCAGGGCCGTCCCAAGCCGATGGGAACGAACATATCGTTTGACTCATCCATGAGCAGCTCCAACAGCTCCTCCCGACCCCGCCATCTAAGACTTCAACGAAGCCACACACCCCCTGTCGGAAGAATCCAAGTGGGAGGATTTTTCCGACCCACAGACTACAGACTCGGAGATCGCCTTAGGGAAAAAGAGGAAACACTCCCGAAAGCATTCGTCAGAAGGAGACGACTGCTACAACTTAGTACAAGGGCAGGAACAAGCTAAGGAAAGTCAAGAGAACTAAAAAGAAGTCAAAATCTAAGAAGAAGAAGGCCAAATCCTCATCGGATGACTCCTCGGATGACTCTACCATGACAGATTCTGAGTCTGACAATCCGCATGCGGGTACCTTTGCCGACATCCCGGAAAAGGTGTCCAAAAAGATACGTGCGGACAAGAAGAAGATCAACACTTGCTCATTAATGCGCAAGAACTTGAAGGGCCACTTTGACACCTTCAAACCCGCGGAGACCTTGACCAAGCTCGCGGAACAATACACAGGGATCAAAGGGATCCCACAGGCCACCATCAAAGAGATGGACGACGACGTCACAATGAGTGACGATCGTAAAAAATTCTAGACCTGTCTCCACACGGTCCACAAAGGAGTGCTAGTAGCAATCGCCACCATCATGCCGGTTGCTAACCGTATGCTGACCGGCAACAAGTTCACCACCGTCACGGCTGACATGAACTTGGCGATTGCGGCACTTACAGTGACCAGCAATTTTCTCTCGTACCGTAGGTTCGAGAATGTACTTAAATCGGTCACCACCGACGCCGGAAAACAAGTGGCAAGATCCAAAAAGGTGGTCGATAACGACGGCAAAGAGTACACACTCTTCTTGGTGCCAAAGCCAATCAAAGGCAAGCCACTAGACCACACGAAGATGTTTGGAGGCCAACTACAGTACTTGTTTAAACAAGTGGAAACAGCAGCCAAACAGTCAAAGCACCTCGACGGCAAGAAGGACTCTAACACATCCAAATTCAAGAAATCCAGGTCGGATTTTCGAGGGCGGCGAATCGGCCTACCCAACAGCCGATTCGGAAACCGGAGCCACAGCTACCAGCCGAGGGGACGCGGTCAGAGGAACCAGTACGGCTGGAACGACGGGAACCGCCCCTTCAGGAGAGACTCGTCCTCCCAGAAGCAGTTCCCCAAGCCAGGGAACAAGTAGAGTCAGCCACACAAACCAGTGTAAGCACGTTTAAAGCGGGTAATGTTGCCAACCATTTAAACGACTGGAAACAGCTTACTAATAATCAGAAGGTCTTAGATATTGTTAGGGGGTATTCATACCATTCATAGAAACCCCGGTGCAGGACAGAGTACCTTTTCCTTACCGGCTAGCGGTAGACGAACAACTAGCTTTAGATCTAGAAGTGACCAAATTTGCCACTAAGGGTATTATTACCCCTGTTCTACATACAGATGGAGAATATATTTCCAATATTTTCTCTAGGCCCAAACCTAATGGAGATGTTAGAATGATTCTCGACTTGACAACCCTTAATGACTTAGTAGTATATAACCACTTTAAAATGTTTTCTTTAGATTGTAATATAGTAATGATTTAAAGAAACAATAGACAATATTCACAACGTGTGCAACATCTGACGGCGACGACAAACACTACAGTTGCGGGACCATTGCGACAGCGCATACAAAAGCTATGGAAATTACTAATTCTCAAATGCACGGATGTCAGTCAAATTTTGGGATATTTTGAAAATTCTAAACGTATATTGCTTTTGGGTCATTGGAGCTTCCAATAAAAATAAATTTTTCATTTTGGACCCTTTTGAAAATTTTAGGAGGGTACCAAACTAGTCAGTCACTACCAAACATTACACAATATTCACAATGCAAGTGACATCTGATGGCGACAACGAACACTACGGTTGCAGGACCATGACCAACGCGCATGCGTGGTAATATCCTCTATTTTGTGATAAAAATGTTTCAATTATGTGCCAATAAAAGGCATGTGTAAAGGTTAAAAAATACTGGTCGTACAAACTGACCCAACTAGCTCTTGAAACATGATAGTGGAGTATGATAATTTAAAAATTGTAGTACTTACAAAACTTTCTTTGAAAGATGGATCAGATTCTAGCTGTGTTGTAAAGATCTCAAACTCAGTCTTGTTAGAATACAGCTTGGCCTCAAACAGTCGACCATTATCATCAGGTATGGTCCGTATCAAGACTGCCTTGATTTTAGCTAGATCAGCCATATCCACTGCTTGATTCTGTTTCAGCTCCTCCAACTGTGTCAGAACAAGCAACCCAGATAGCACACAGCCGTCGGGCCGACGTTGGCTATTGGTCGCACCATCGCCACATATTTGCTACCGTCGGGCCACCGTCGGGTTGACGGTGGTGGCCCGCCGCTGGGTTTCAATCATTTTGCACATTTGGGCCACCGTCGAGCCACCGTCGGGCCGACGGTGATGGCCCACCGCTGGTTTTCAATCGTTTTGCACATTTGGGCTACCGTCGAGCCAACGTCGGGCCGACGGTGGTGTCCCGCTGCTAGGTTTCAATCTTTTGCACATTTGGGTCACCATCGAGCCAACGTCGGGCCGACGGTGGTGGTCCACCGCTGGTTTCCGCCGCTGGTTTCCAGTTTTATTCAAAAATAATAGAAATCAAGAACCCTAACCTTATAAATTTAATATAATCTTTTTGGTAAAGATGTTTTCTATATGTGTACCAAGCGATTTGTTAATAGGTAGTCTGGTTTTAGAGATATTTCATTTTTTCTGTATTTAATTGAGTTAAACCCTAACCCTAAACCTAACCCTAACCCTAAACCTAACCCTAACCCTAACCCTAACCCATACAGAAAAAGTGATATATCTCTAAAACCGCACCACGTAGAAACAAATAGCTTGGTACACATATAGAAAACATGTTTACCAAAAAGATTATATTAAATTTATAAGATTTTCTATTAATTTTGAATAAATATATTGTGTCACGCCGACGTTGTTTTGTCCAACCTCCCGCCGTCGAGCCGACGGCGGGAGGTTGGACAAAACAACGTCGGCCCGACGGTGCAGCTGCCGTCGGGCCGATGTTGGGCCGACAGCTGTGTGCTATCTGGGAAGTTCATGTCTGAAAATGTCATAAAAGAACCTTTATATAACCTTTGAACAAACATTATCACATGCATTGGCTAGACAACAAAAGCAGGATAAGTATTCTAGAAAATCTCTTGACTACTGCAATTGTTTAGTATATGATATGGATGCCTCTATTTTCATGGTACCATGACGCTAGACTGCCACACTATTGTCACGTGCCATTGATCTCCCCTATTAAGATATTTTCAAAATTACAACAGATTTGAGTTTGTCTTAGCAAGATCTGTTGAAAGAGCTTAAATTTATACTGTTTGTTGTGTTCGGAAATTTTAGCTGATCTGCCTATCTAAATAACAGAATTAGATCGTAGTACTAGTAGTGAATAGATTTGTGCTTTTTGTTTTGTTTACATTCGACAAAATCGCCGCCGATGCGGCGGCAACATTGATATCGCTTCGATTTGGGTTTAATTTGACCAAATTTTTGACCAAATTTCACTTTTAAGTAAGCTATTCTCATAAATAACATTATTTCAACCCCCGAGTGAATATTCATGAGTCTAAATAACAGAATTAGATCATAGCAGTGAATAGATTTGTGCTTTTTGTTTTATCTACATTTGGCAATATCGCCACCGATTAGACCAAATTTCACTTTTTGGGTAAGCTATTCTCATAAATAAGTTAGTAGAACTTCTTACATACCATTTTGGCGACAACTCCACACAAAGTAACCGATGTTGACAGATGATGACAGAACTTTGAAGTCAAGCAGCTATCGAGCAGTGGGCATCTGTGGGTGCGCGCGGCATGGGTAGGCTCGGTGTGTCGGTGGGTGTGTGTGGGTGGGTGTGTGTGGGTGGGTCTGGTCGCTATCGAGCAGTGGGCATTTGGGGGTGGGGGGGGGTGGGGGGGGGGGGGCTAGCTGCTCTGCAGGCCGGTTGTGTATGGGTGGGTGTGTGTGGGTCGGTCTGGTTGCGTCGAGTTCCCACGTGGTGGGGTTTTGGCAGGAATGTCTGGAGGTGCGGCGTGGGTAGGCTCGGTGTGTGGGTGGGTGTGTGTGGGTGGGTCTGGTCGCATCGCATCGCATCCCCACGTGGTGGGGTTTTGGCGGGAGCGTTCGGCGGTGCCTATAAAAGCTGAAGTTGTGACGTCACACCCAATTAAGCTTGTCTTACATGTCATATGAGCACATCAGTGTGAGGTCACAGTGTTGTCACTGTGTGATGCCTCACAGTGTGAGGTCATTGTGACATCGATGTGATATCACAGTGATGGCATCATAGTGTGAGATGTATGTGACATCACTGTGATACTGTCGTGACCTCACATGTTGACTGGGCCTACATATCCAAAGTTGATACTGGTGCACTTGTAAGCATTCCTAAAATATTCCGATAATTGCACATTGGTGGGTGATGTTAACTGGTCTATAAGGGATTACAAATGTTGTATAAAGGGTAAATGATGTAATGTGACCAGATGCATGTGGTATTGTAGTGCTGGTGATCCTTTACCTAGATTAAAAAGACATTCTATAGATAGTGTGAGAGGGGCACTACTGTTAGTGTGATAGGGCTTCAGCAGCTCTGCTCACAACCCCCTCACAACCCCCCCCCCCCCCCCAACTGTTATTTACGGATCACTGCACCCAGACACAACAGGGCAGTGAGGCCAAAACAACCAAGGCATAGATACAAGCATGCTTGCTGTTAATTGGTGGATATATGAATGCTTACTGTTGATTGGAGGATCTGGTCATGTGACAGGCCATCTTGGATTCTAAAACCATATATAATAATAAACCTGAGGGTGCAAGCTCTCCCACTTGCTGTCCGGACCGCACTTTGTCCACACCTCTCTCTATCACCTCTTTGCCGGCCTAGCACCTCCTTGATATGTCTGAAAAGAGTTCCAGGAGGGGGTGCCCGCCGGCATTTTCACTTTCTACTCTTACTCTGTCCGTGTCTATGGCTCGCTGGATGGTCACCGTAGGGCAGATAGACACGGTCCTTTGACTCAACTCTCCTCATTTCTCTTTCCTAGATTCTGCCCATTCGATTTCTCCCAGGCACACTTCTCCCCCTGACCAGGGTTGTTGTGTTCCTGGGTGGGGCCCTTCACCTATTACGATTTCTCTGTCTGGTTCTTGTTGCTGGAACGACCGCTGCTCCCACCTTTGCCCGCCTTCCTCAAACCCCTGCTGACCGGATTCAAGTGCTACACTACACTACACACACCTACAACTCAACTACAGCGGAGAGATCCGCTGCCACCCGGCGCCCCATCGTCACTACGTCGTGAAGGATGTCCCCAGCCTTCACAACACTCCCTCTACGAAGACAAGTCTTTAACCACAGATTGGGCCGATTTATCGGAGCCTCTCTACCCAATGTTGCAGTTCTGCGACCTGTAACCGTCGTAGGGTTACGAACACCCCAATTGATGATTGATGCAAGCTCTCTCTAACTTTCACTCTATACTCTGCCTTTCTTCTACTTGCCTGTAGTGATTTCCTATTTAGCCTGCCTACACAACTACAGCTGCCAGCCGACGACTTTACACCTTGGTGCGTAGAACTAGAAGGGAATAGACTACATCACCATTCCAGCCGCGCGGTGCATTGTGGGATGCATGGAAGAAAAACAAACCCTCGCGAAGCACATGGCTAATGCTAAGACAGTGGGTGCAGCTATGAAATGTGCTAGTTTCAGCTCATCTGAGCTCTTTGAAACAGAATACCAACGGAAAAAAAAAATTTAATAAATTAAGATATTAATCGTTTATCCAGCATTGCATTTACATCAATATAATTAGCACATCATATGCCATGTGCATTTAGATTTAGACAAATCTGGGCACTCAGACTAGTGCTAGAGCCATAGCCAGAGTCAGTTTTACTTATTTTATTCATGTTTTTATTTATATCCTATGGTTAATGACATATGTAGAACTAGAAAACGAGTAGGGTTAATCAGATATTGGTTATATATTTCCCTGAAAGAAGTGTCTTGACACATTTGGCATTTTAATATTTAGAACAAGAATTAATAATGGTGATGTGGATAGCAGGTATGCAGGTATTGCAGGTATAGCAATACCTCAGGGAGTTTGACCCCCCTGCCTTGCAGAGTTGTAAACCACTGCCTTGTGGTACAGGTTCTTGACAGAACCGAAGGCTAAGGGAGCAAACCCTAAACAGAAAACCATGTCACTGTGGCAGCATTAAGGGTGGTTGATGTATGGAACTCCCAACATCTCCCGACCAGCCACTGCAGGGACAAATAGTTTTGCGCCTGTCTTGACATGTTCTTGCCGGTGTGAAACCTCTATTTGCTCCCCGAGAGAGTGCCGCTGGTAACCATATACTGTGCGATAGATACATATATATGTTTAACTATGTCTGAACAAGAAACTACTAAAGAATTAATGGAATCTTTCCATAATTTGAGCCAATCAGAGCTGTTCTTTTTTATTGCAAATGGCCACCCCTTATGGGGGGCCACCATTTGCAATAAAAAAAGAACACAACACATGATTATGATAATTTAAATAAATATCATTTTATAGTTATAACAAACTTAATGTTTATTGTCAAGTATTTCTGTTCTATAATCTATCAATAACGCGGAAAACTAATCTACTTCACTGAGTTCTCGCAAAGACGAGAAGAGGAAAGTCTATTCCCACCAAGTTCAAACGGGCTCAAACAAGTTCAAACGTGGCTGGTTGTCCCACTCCTTCCAGCGATGAATATGCTTATGGAGACGAGGTCAAACGCGCTCAAGCGGGTTCAAAAGCGCCGAGTGTGGCTCTTCGGTGTCGCGCTGTTTATGCTTATATGTCCTAACTCGACTTGATTCAACCATATGAACAATCTCACTGAGATTCAATTCTGCATGAGTATGATAAGCTCACCGATCATGAAAACCCAACCAGTAGTGCACGCTGTGCTTGGTAGGTCCACTGAGTGAGTGTAACTTTTTGGAAACAATCTAATCAACTAATCAAGTTACAATTCCTATCATGGGCTTTTCTGGTTGCCGGTTGAGTCAAGACAATGACTTAGCAAATTGATACTTCTCGCTTCCTGCCGACTTGTTACAGTGTGCACTCATGGCGACTTTATAGTGCTGCCCCATTGGGAAATCAAGCCGCCAGCACCATGACCCGATATCCCACTAAGTCACATTATCCTGACACTGAGCTAACCAGTCATTGCCCTATCCTATTAATGCCAAACACCTGGCTAGGAAGTGACAAGTATCAATTTGAGGTCATTGGATTTACTCGACCGGGAACCAAACTCCCGACTTCCGGCACTGTATCGATTCGGCCACCGCGCTCGGTAAATTATTCAAGGTGATGAGAGCAATCACCTGACCAACAGCAGGTGTGCTGGGTGGTGAAGCACAGAAATAAATACACCTGGCTTTCTTTTATACAGATCCCAACGTGTTGACTCCTATGTTAGACTGGGTATAAATAACCCCATAATTACTCCTGTAGCACTGTCTCTATGACATGGTTATTAGATAACCCTATAGAAAAAGTATCGGAAGGAATAAGTAACCAACTTCACACTTTGAATATCGAATAAGGAATAAGTAACCAACTTCACACTTTGAATATCGAATAAGGAATAAGGAATAAGTAACCAACTTCACACGGGGCTGATACCCACCAATGAAATATTGTGCAGGTTTACTGGTAGCAGTCCATTTTCTCAAGGTGTATGGTATAGCAGTGAACTGGAATTTACTCTTGAGTTTGTTTGTTTGCTTGTTAGGGTTTTACACCCTAGCCTCATCTAAGGTTTGTCTACTTAGGTTTACCTAGGTCTTTATTGGACGAAGGTCATTGGATGTCGTCGAGTTGGTCTTCAGTCCTGCTCTGGGAACTGAGATTCCGCAAATCCGGCAGGGCTGTCAAACAATCCAGTTATGGAAATAACCTCTTGTGTTTGCAATATAAGGTGCTAAATATATGGTTCAAATACTTATCTGTGTCAGGCCGCTACTTTTAGAGTGAAGAATTGATGAAATCATGTAGCTTAACGTACCTTAAAGCTAGTTTTGATTTTACATATCTAACTTATATATTGATGCACTTATTAAGCATTTGTTTCTGCGTAGAAGGCAATACAGAGTCAATTTAACAGAACCTGTCACTGCATAAGTCTATGGTGCCAGAGTTTTGGCAAGCTTGCCAAAACTAATTTTCCATGTTTGCACTCAAAATATCTCAAAAGGTTACCATTTAAAATAAAAGTAACTTTAAACTAATGTCAAGTAGATACTGGTGATTGGTCTAATATATTTATCTCAGAAAAAATACAGAAAGTCAAAACCATCGGACTATGCAACTTTAAGCATCAAATCGAAATCCCTTCGTCCCTTAGTCAAGTAGTCACTTGGTCTCTTCGTCTCTTATTCACTTAGACAATTAATCACTTCGTCCCTTAGTCACCTCGTTCCTTAGTCACGTAGTCAATTCGTCACTTCGCTCCTTTGTCCCTTCGTCAATTAATCATTTAGTCCATTCGTCCCGTCGTTCCTTAATCAATTAGCCCCTTCGTCCCCTAGTCAATTAGTCTCTTCATTCCTTAATCCCTTCGTCCCTTAGGCACTTAATCACTTAGTCCCTTCGTCAATTAGTCCCTGAGGCACTTAGTTACTGTGTCCCTTAGTTACTTAGTCCCTTCCTCCCTTAGTTACTGTGTCCCTTAGCACCTGCGTTCCTTGACCCCCATATTCCCTTCATCCATGGGTGCGTCCCTTAAACCCTTAGGCCCTTTTCATTTAGTCCCTTAGTCACTTTGTCCTTTCATCCTTTTGTCCTTTCATTCTTTTATTCTTTCATCCCTTAAGCCGTGGTCACACGGGCGCTGTAAATCGATTCTTAGAAATCGACTTGTATAGTTTGGGTTACATTTCGCGTGTGAACGGGCGTCTGAGGCGGATTAGGGCTGAATCGATTCCTGTGATCCTGATACTGGAAACACCTTGTGGAGATGGATTACGCGAGTAGATTTCTGTGAGTCGATTTATTTTTCCCGTGTGGATGCTCTGAGGCGGATTAAGCACCTCACACGCATGCGCAGTCGACACCTTAGTTTGTTGACTTTCCGGTCGATCAAAAGCACATATTATATAATTTGGTCTATGAACCTGCTAGAGGTGCACAGATATTTTTTTCATCATTTATTTTTAGGGTTTCACTGCCCAGCAGAAGTTTTGACCATTCCAAACCAATACGATTCAGTACATACATATCTAGGTCGAACCCACTCTCTAGTGGTCACGTCGACTAACCGAAAACTGGTGCTGGTCAGACTGGACTTGCTCATGCGCAGATATCGATTTCCGGCCCAAGTACTGCCCGTGTGAACGGGCGGCTAATTCGACTCCTGCTACCCGCCTTGTCTAAATCGCTTTAGATTTTGTCCGTGTGACCACGGCTGTAGTCACTTAATCCCTTAGTCCCGTAATGCCTTAGACCCTCATTCACTTAGCTCTTTAGCATCTTAGTCTGATAGTCACTTGGTCATTTATTCACTTAGTCATCACGTGATACATTAGGTCACTAAGGTGTTGTGTAAAGCACACTGCAGTATCATACACTGCGACACACATGCATACAGGAAGTGACATTCAATTAACTGTGGAATAAGTGTTTCCACTGTAATACAATTAAAAAACACCACCAAAGAAGGGCAAGAACTCTACTAAGGATGGGGATGATGGGGACACACCTTTATCCCCCCCACCCCCACAATGATTTGTTTGTTTGTTGGTGTTTACCTCCTAGCAACATCTAAGAACATATCAGGACGGGACCCCCATTAGGAACCAGCATAGAGTAATCCGGAACCGGATGCGGTGGCCGAATCGGTACAGTGCAGATTTCCCGTGCGGAAGGTCAGGAGTTCGAATCCCCGCCAGGACAAACCAATGACTTGCAAAATTGATACTTGTCGCCACCAAGACTGGCGCTTGGCATTAATATGATAGGACAAGGACTGGTTATTACAGTATCAGGATAGTGTGACTGTGTGGGATATCAGATCATGGTGCTGATGGCCTGGTCTCCCAGTGGGCAGCACTAAAAAGTCGCCATGAGCGCGCACTGTCACAAGTCGGTACCCGTCCTGATATGACCTTAAATGTTGCTAGGATGTAAAACAACAACAAACAAACAAAATAACCCGGAATACACATATTCTGAACCCGGTCCTGATATGACCTTTGATGTTGCTAGGACGTAAAACAACTACAAACAAACAAACATATTCTGAATGCAGATAGTGAGATCCTGAGGGAAAAGATTTCAATATTGACGGAAGGAGAATGGTTCGACGAAGACCACGCCAAGCTGAGAATCTCAGAAGCCCAAGTAGAAAAGGTAAGACCGCCTACTTCAAAGCGACTGCTGAACTCCGGTGTTAAGTTTACACCATGGTTGCTTTTTGTTACTTATATGACAACAGAGAACGTTTATAATTATATAGACAAGTCCAACTCGTATCCCTGACCATGTGTAACACCAAAGATCCTATAATACTAAGACGGCTCACTCAGCCTGTACTGTGTAATCAAAATGATCAAGCCCACCACTTGGTGCACTGGCTGTTCTCTTGGTTAAACAGGTGCTATATTATAGGTATAAATGTATATATGAATGTGAAAGATGTGTGATGATGATGATGATGCTACTGATGATGATGTGTATTTGTTCATAGCAATTTCATATTGATGTGTATTCATACTTACCTATCTCATGTAGAATATAATTGTATGTGTTTACATGTGAAACACCAACCAGCAGCCGGCTGATCAAACCCACTACAAGGTGGCACTGCAAAATTTACATTACCATTGGAGAGATAGGGAGTGAGCCGTCTTAGAATTATAGGGTCTTTGCTTAAATGTGGAGATGTACGAGAAAACCTATTAATCACGTGATAAGGGTGTGAAGATCTCTAAAATGATTAATATGGGCGAGAAATACTTCATAAAAGTCCCTTTCTTTTATTGAGGCTGTATTTATACTGTCCATAGCATATACGCCTGGGTATTCAGGCTTGTTTTCAATGCTGGCCAGCTGTAGTGTTGGTGTTATCTTATCACACAGTAGCTGCTGATAAGGTATTTGATTGCCTGCATTTCAGCAGCAGATAGATAGTTGGTTGGTCTGGTTAGTAGTCTATGTTAATTTCTTTTTGATTTTCTTGGCATATATGTGCTTTATTTTTTCTACTCTTACTACTAGACTAGCCTACTCCTACGTACCTTGTACATAGCTGTGTGGTGTGTTATCTGGCTACTTTTGGATTATTAATATAGGCTTGATAAACTTGATGCATGTCCCTTTATGCAAGATGGTTAACATAGGTGGGACATACTGCATGAACTCCCTTTATTTTCAAAATGATTAATATAGCCGGGACATACTTCATGATGTCGATGTATTGTTAAAATTATTAAAGTTGCATAGTCTGATGGTTTTGAATTTCTGTATTTTTTCTGAGATAAATATATTAGATCGATCACTAGTATCTACTTTACATTAGTTCAAAGTTACTTTTATTTTAAATGGTAAACCTTTTAGATATTTTGAGTGCAAACATGGAAAATTAGTTTTGGCAAGCTTGCCAAAACTCTGACACCATAGACTTCTGCAGTAACAGGTTCTGTTAAATTGACTCAGTATTGCCTTCTACGCAGAAACAAATGCTTAATAAGTGCATCAGTATCTAAGTTAGATATGTAAAATCAAATCTAGATAATTGGTTTGGTTTTGAAAATTTGATATTTCATCGGACTATGCAGCTTTAATATATATGAGACATACAGTAAAACCTCTCTGCATCGACCGACCTTCGGGCCGACTTTAAGTGGTCAATTTATGGAGGTGGTCGGATTAGGGAGTTAGAATAGTTAGGGAGTTAGAACTGGTGTTGTTGTGACCCAAATATAGCGATCGATATCGAGCGATCGATATCGAGCGATCGATATCGAGGAGTGGTCGGTCTGTAGAGGTGGTCGGTTAGAGAGGCTTTACTGTACTTTGTGAATATCCCTTTATCTTCCACAGTGATTTTTTTTAATTAATTTTTTTTTATTGAGGCTGTATTTATACTGTCCATAGCATATAAGCCCGGGTACCCAGGCTTGTTTTCAATGCTGGCCAGTTGTAGTGTTGATCTAATTTGGACACGTTATGGTATATTTTTTCAGGAGGACCATTTTTAAACAAAAAATTTTTTTTATTGAGGCTGTATTTATACTGTCCATAGCATATAAGCCCGGGTATCCAGGCTTGTTTTCAATGCTAGCCAGCTGTAGTGTTGGTGTTGTCTTACCAAGCAGTAGCTGCTGATAAGTTATTTGATTGTCTGCATTTCAGTAGCATACCAAACTATTTTCTTATAGTCTGGATCTGGTGTGTTTATATCTCGAGATTATTAACTTCTATTGAACCCATGTGCACATAGGAATATATGCATAGAGGGATAGTCCATGAACAGTTAGATTTCTTGAGATGTAAATTGTACATTTGAGATACATATTTTCTATACATTGGTATTCAATAATTGAAGCTATAAACAAAGTAAAATAAAATGTCCCATTTCGCCATGCAAGCAGAAAATATTGGAGCGGTCATTTCTATTTGTTTCAATACCATATCGATTAATTATGTAAAAGTATTTACATGTACATGTCTGTGTTTACCCTTCTTCTTTATATATCCTAGGCTACCCTAGATAAGGTGCTCTGCACTCGCTTAATACCCCTGTCACACTACAACGTAACGAGCAAACTTAAGCCTGACGTGATCACGTTTCGTCATTACGTTGACGTACGTTGGGTTACGTGATGATGACGTCACGTTACGTCGTGTTACGTCGGGCTGCGTCAAAGTTTTGAACCCGTTCAAAACTTTCGATGTAACTAGAACGTAAGGGTTTACGTTCACCGTACGTTCTGTACACGTTCGGCGAACATCAATGATGTTAAATGGACGTTAGTCAAACGCTGGTCACTACATTGCACTACGTTGCACTACATTGCACTACGTTGACCCACATTAATAATGGGGCTGTCACACTACGACGTAACGACGTCAACGTAGGGAGAACGTGAAGAACGTTGAACTTCTCGGCGTAGTATGCAAATTTGGGCACAAGTTGAACGTGGATGCAGCGTAGTGGACGAGAGAGCAACGTCGGTAAAGCGTAGTGATACCGTCGTTCAACGAGAGAGGTCAACGTAATGACGCTGACGGAACGTTATGAACGTTATTCAATCGTCAGAAGAACGTTACGTGACGTTCGCTACGTCATGATACGTTGAACGTACGTTGAATGCACGTTCTCCTGACGTTCTCCTGACGTTGTCCTGACGTTCCCATTACGCCCGTGGCATTTGCACTTGGTTTAATGGGGGTCAACGTAGTGGAACATAGTTGAACGTAGTGAGGAGCGTTGGAATAACGTCCGTTTAACGTCATTGACGTTCGCTGAACGTGAACAGAACGTACGGCAAACGTAAACCCTTACGTTCGACCTACGTCGAAACTTTTGAACATGTCCAAAACCTCGACGTAATTCGACGTAACACGACGTAATGTGACGTAGCTCGACATCACTCTAACGTCATTATGACGTCATCATAACGTAATCCAACGTACATCAACGTAATGACGAAATATCACCACGTTAGGCTCACGTTGGCTCATTACGTCGTAGTGTGACAGGGGTATAAAGCCGATGGAAACGTGCAGTCCGCGTAGTGAAACCGTCGGGATAACGTATGCCTAACGTAAGTCCAACGTACATTTAGCATTTTGCCACCGTTTCATGATGTATGTAATGTCATGTAACGTAAAGCAACGTAGTTTTGGTGATCGAATAACGTTAATAATGTACCATCATCGTAATTACGTTGTCCTCTCTCGTTGAACCATGCTATCACTACGCTTTACCGATGTTACGCTCTCATCAACTACGCTGCATCCACGTTCAAGTTGTGCCCAAATTTACATACTATGCCGAGAAGTTCAACGTTCTTCACGTTCTCCCTATGCTGACGTCGTTACGTCGTAGTGTGACAGGGCCTTTACAGCTGGTCGGATTTTAACATCGTTCACTACTACACCATTCACAACCAGAAGTACAGGTGCACAGGGAAACTGAAAGAAGCCCTGGGTATTGCAGCAGTTACCATGTCTATCACCCTGTAATATGTCGGGACTCGGCCGTCTGAACCCCAAACATTAGTCTCCACAGGTGTGTTCTGACAACTGTCTGTCAGTTCCCACCCGTCATTACTCTCAACAACTCATAAGGAATAAAGGAAGACAAGTCACGCAAGATTGACAGTGAAGAGGTTGTGCTATATTGGCTTTAACCCCTGTTAACCTACTGGCGATCTATCACCCTCACTCCTTACCGACTGACCACACAGATCCTCACGACTCTTGCTTGTGTATATCAGAATCAGTGCCTACAGCCCATTGAACCTGGGTCCAATGGTTGTTGCACACAGCTCAGTGTCTTTGGAATAGATGTTGCTTGTTTGAGTGTAGAAAGTGGAGTGTCTCTTGCTAGAGAGTCTAGCCAAGAGTGCCCTCATGTGAGGTATGTGTCTCAGGTAAAACTATAAGGGATGGAGGTGACTGGGCTCACACAGCCAGCCAATCAGACACCCTCTACAGTCTGGGTGGGTGGCACCCTAATAGGGGGCAGCTGTCACTCAACCCCCCAGCTGCAGGTGGTGTCCATAATGTATGCAGGATGGCCGGGTGTGCTTGTCCATCGGCCCCAGGGTAACAGGTAGTTGCAGACAGTTACAACAAACATATATCAATGCTTCTCTCCCTCAATGCACTCTTTCTGGTGCATGAAGGGAACATTTCAATAATTATTAACAGTCTCTTAAGTATGAACATCACATCACAATCTCGGTCGCTATGTGTTATCAAAGAGAGTGGGGCAGCCATTTTTTATTTTTTATTTTTTGGTCCATTAGTTGTTTAAGCAGGGGAAATTTCAGTCATAGACGACTGGTCTTCCTCATTCCACTGCTGGTCGATAGAAAGCCTGGGCCTACACTTTTACCGACCCAAGGGATTTTTAACCTCCCACACCACATAGACATGGTATCAGAGCAACCAGCCTTTGATGACGCTGTAAGTTATGCACAGCGGTGGAAATCCAAATTGGCAGAGCTGGGGCCATGTGGAATCGAACCACCAACCCTCAGATTAGGAGTCTGACCTAGAAAAAAGTCAGACACTCTAACCACTCCGCCACAGAGAACGCCATTGAGCCATTGCTTCTCTGTTACCTAATCCTGGTCCCCACTCCGTCGCCCGAGAATAGTAATGTTCTTTGCCAATATATAAATCCGAACCGAAAATCCGTATATTTTTACAACCCGTCTAACTTCAAGACATACAAGCACTGTCCGTGTTGCCAATCCAAGTATGTTACTAAGATTGAGCTTGTCAAAATGATGTGCACGGCCATCAACATCAAAACGTCCGTCCTCTCTGCATACACATTCTGGATTGGCAAACAAGTACAATCTTGCGGCTCCGATTCCTGTAACTAGGTATTTGTCTAAGTTATTTTCCCTGAATTTGAAGCCACATATTCCGATGAAAGCATCACATTTTCTAAATAAAACCACTTCGCTAGATTTGATCCTCCATATCAAACTGTGCTTATTAAGCATTTGTTGCCGTATAAAGGGCAATGTTAAGTCAAATTAATAGAACATGTTACTGCTGAAGCCTATGGTAGCCCTCATCTTTGATGTACATGCATTCCAAAATTAATTTTCCATAGTTATGCTTCAAATATCCCCCCTATTTAGCCATTTGTAATACAAAAAAATGTGGTCGGTAGGTACTCGCATACGGGAGATGTATACTTGTCGCTTCCTAGCCTGGCGCTCAGCATTAATATCATAGGGCAATGACTGGTTAGCTCCATGTGAGGATAATGTGACTGAGTGGGATATTGGGTCATGGTGCTGGGGACCTGTTTCCCAGTGGGGCAGCACTATAAGAGTGCAAGGCTCGTCCAAAGTTTTCAACATTTTTACGATCATACAAAGTGTACGACAGTTGGGAATGGTGGGTATCAGTAAGGTATGAGGTTTATCGTTTAATAAAATGTTGATATAGTTCTATATTAAAATGTTGATGTGTGGTACTTTGGCGGGAGATGGAGTGGGCGCGGTGTTCTGGAAAATTACTATGCTTTGTACGACCATGAAAATATTGAAAACTTTGGATGACCCCCTAAGGGATTTATGTTTTTATTATATTTCATATTAGTATACTAAATCAATTCAGATACAACTCATGTGAAGTCTGAACCAGCTGGTTCAGACTTCACATGAGTAGTTTGGTACCATATGTACCGATGTACATATGGTACCAAACTGGCCGCGGCGACCACTTGTAATAAACCTTTCCCTCAAATAGTCACGTGTGTTATGCTTCTGGTCTATTGGGTAGAGTGTCTGCTTTCTTAACGGGATGTATTGGATTCGATCCCCGGCCGAGTCAAAGCTAACAAAATTTGCACAATTGTAACTTATCGCCATTTTATCGACACTTGACATTGCGCTCATTTGCCACTGATGAAACGCCGGAATGGCAGTAGTATGGGTTCGAGTCGCACTCTAGGTATGATGTTCCTCTTTGTTACAACACCATTTACGCCACTAGAGTTGGCTAGGGAATGGTTGACTCAGTGGCAGGATAATGTGACTGAGAAGGACATAATATGATATCGTGCATGACATCTCTGTGAAGCAGCACTATACAAACGCAATGATGAAGGCACAGCTGCGTAATGTTATTTTCTGCTCTTTCGGGCTCGAATGTTTACCGTAAAATATGAATAAGTGATATCTCTTTTAGAGACTAATGCCCGGTACACACCTCCCATATAAAACCTAAAACTGCCCATTTCACGACTAAGTTTGAGTTTTAGTTGGTTTCAGTCTTTAGGTGTGTGACCCCATAACACACCTGAGGCTCAGTTTTAGGTTTTATACGGGAGGTGTGTACGGGGCTTTATAAGATTCGAAAAATGAATCGGGCAGTTTTAGTCAGGAAATGGGATGGATCGGGTTGTGACGGGTCCCGTCGGGCAGTCAGTTTTAGCATGTGAATCGTATACGGGAGGTGTGTACCAAGCTTAGCCAAAGTGATAGGTAGCACATTCCACGGCATGGTCCGACGGTTTTGAGTTTCTGACATTTTCTGAGATAAATATATTAGATTTATCATTATAATCTACTTTTAGTTTGAAGTAACCTAGTTACTAAGTAAGTAAAGGCCCGGTCACATACATGTTAGTGGCCTAGTTGAACGTAGTGGAGGCTAACACAATTGAACGCACCGGCATCCGTACTTCTCCGTCATGCTAACTTGGTAATAACATGGGTGGGCCGTGAGTTCCGATTTAAACTTTGGACATGTTCAAAAGAGCGCTACGTTAGAATCTACCATACTGTGGCGAAGTCTCCATACTCTTAATATACTCTAGCATACTTTAGTGTACTTGGACGTAGTTGACCGTAATTGAGGCTAATGTACGTTGAACATAGTTGACCGTAACGGCATCTGTGCCATAACATATTTATTCGTACAAAAACCTGCCGTACTTTAACGATTTTCACCGTAGTTTAACGTACTTACACCACGTTTGACCTACGTTCAACTACATTCATTAACGTGTATGTGCCTGGGGCCGTATGCATGAAGAATTAGTTATCGGCTCTGGTGTTAATAAGGGCGGTGTTCAGATTAGCTAATACCAGTGTTGGGAAATGGGTCACGGGGTCTGTATGGTGCCAAAGCGCGGTGGTGTTAGCAATCATTAATCAATAGTTCCGTCCTCTAGTCGAGGGTTGGATGCAATGGTTCTCCACTTGTCCCGATGGTGTGCTGTTCTGATAGACTATGAATAATTCAAGCCTGTCCACTGTGAAATATTTGTAAACCATGATGTTCTTGGTCTCCCTCTCCCTCTGCTGCCATTCACCTTCCCTTCCAACAATGTACGGTATATTGAACTGTGACGAATGATGTGGCCAAAATAAATAAGTTTCTTTGTCTCTATAGTGGCAAACAAGCGTTATTTATAGATTTGGGAAATCCCTCTGAGCCTGTTCCCGGCGAGCACCGCTATTTGACATTACCGCCGCCGATACGGCGGCGGCGGCGGCGTTAATATGGCTTCGATTGTTGGTTTAATTTGACCAAATTTCACTTTTTTACTATGTTATTCGGTTAAATATGATAGCATTGAATAGATTTGGGTCTAATTAGCGGCGGCTGCCGCGAGCACTGCTATTTCCCAATATCGCCGCTGATGCGGCGGCTGCGGCTGCGGCTGCGGCTGCGGCTGCGGCTGCGGCTGCGGCTGCGGCTGCGGCGGCGTTAAAGTTGCATGGTCTGATGGTATAAATATATTTTCAAAACTAAAACACTTACCTACATTTGAACCTACATATCTAACTTAGATGCTGGTGCCCACACTAATGCTGTATTTATGGAATAAATCCGATATGACAAGAATGTATGTTCACACCCTGCTAGAGGAAGCCATGTGCCTCAGAACTCACTCTCTAAGATGCAGGTCGATCTCATGACCTCTCTGGGGCTCTCGGTGGTCATGGCCTAGTTTCACACACCACATGATCAGCCTGAGCAGGACTGAGGCACTCTCCAGAAACAGGCTGTTTTGTTTATGTTCAACAGAGCTTCTGTTATCTGTTTTTCTTCTCATTAGCTAGATTATAAGTTGCGTCATATCACTCACTTGATAGTTAACCGTATAAAGTGTCACTGATTTTGGACTGAAAGTGTAGGAATCAGGATGTTTACTCCAAGGCCAGTATGTTATGTTATGCTATGTTACATTCCCACTATGCTTTGTAGTGGAAAATGTCACAAAGTTGTGAGTTCAGTATGGTAATGAGGTCAGTAGGGGGCCTACACCACGTGACCAAGGTGAGATTGGGAATGGTATCACAGCCTTGGCTTCCAGCCAAGCTTGCCGAAATTATTTTGAATGGATTTACTTCAAATATCTTCAAAATGAGTTTGCAGTCATCAAAACCACTTCAGGGTAATGGAAAGTAGATCATAACGATCAATTTAATATATTTATCTCAAAAAGTTTGGGAAAAGTCACAAGCCATCAGACCATGCACCTTTAATATCGCTTCGAATTTTGGTTTAATTTGAGCAAATTTCACTTTTGGAGGATGTTATTCTGTTAAATATGAGTTTTGCTGCCATGACATGAACACCAGTGCCCGTAGCCACAAGTTCTGTCGTCCCGAGCGCAGCCCTCATCCTTATTATAAGCAAAAGAAGGTTTTTCCCGTACTTAAAGCTGCATAGTCCGATGAAATATGAAAATTTCAAAACCAAACCAATTATCTAGATTTGATTTTGCATATCTAACTTAGATACTGATGCACTTATTAAGCATTTGTTTCTGAATAGAAAGCAATATTGAGTCAATTTAACAGAACCTGTTACTGCAGAAGTCTATGGTGTCCTAGTTTTGGCAAGCTTGCCAAAACTAATTTTCCATGTTTGCACCCAAAAGTTTACCATTTAAAATAAAAGTAACTTTGAACTAATGTAAAGTAGATACTAGTGGTCGATCTAATATATTTATCTTTAAAAAAACCCAGAAATTCAAAACCAACGGACTATGCAACTTTTATGAATAAGTGTTTTGACATTGCCGGGCTACCCCGCTCGCCTGAAGTAAAACTAGACCCGGACGGCTGCTTCCTCATGAACTCGAAAGCATAGCATTTTAGTGCGACCTACGGGTTGCCTGAGGAGAAGGCTTCAAAGCCCTCGTACACTACTGCTACTATAGATAAAATATTCACCCTGTACTTGTAGTACACGGGTGAACGACAACGTAGTGTAAATACGGGCGAAAATAGCTTTAGTATGGAACAGGAAGTAGAATACCTGCCTCCAGTATCAAATGGATACTTATAATTTTATATCGGCACAGACTTGGTGAAATGGGAGAGAATGCAAAAAGACAAGATGGCGTCGATTTCACTTTTAAATCTTATTAAACTAGATATTTTATTATATTTTTCAACACAAAGGTAGCGGGGAAATATGAAGACATCTACAAAGAATAAATGTTGCTTCTTAGATTGTGAAATTAGGCTCTCATTTCATTAACCCCCTTTTTCTACCATTTTTATATAGGGCTGGTCTTCACCCGTGTACTGCAAGTACTGGGTGAATCCTTTATCTACTGCTACTAGTGCTAGTTGACAGGGCCTTACTTCCCGTGTGACTTTTCCACAAAGGTACTCGACTCTGCCTTAAGCTAGGATTCCTTACACACGGTATGCGGCATGCGGCATGCAGCATGCGGCATGCTTACGGGATGGGTCCTTTCAGCCACACCCACACCCACACCCACACCCACACACAGTGTCAGGTTTCCTCACCACTGTTCTCTATGGCAAACGCAGTAGCATTCGCATTCGATTTCCGCACCGATCACTACATGGACTGATTCAGTATTTGCATGCCGCATGCCGCATACCACATACCGCGTGTAAGGAATCACCCCCATTGATTTAGATGCTTTTCGATTTTTTGCCGCATTCGCATTCGCATACCGCATACCGCGTGTAAGGAATGCGCGCTTTACCCTCTATGTCCCCAAAGTGCTTCAAGAACTTCAGCAGTTTAATACCATCTGTCTCTCCAGAAGCTACCACCCAGTTCACTGACGCTTTTATTATTAATTTGCAATCGGCAAGCTTATTTTACATCTTTGCCATCTTCAACGTGTCGTCTGAGCGACCACTTACTTCGGGCTTTCCGTTCTTTACTGGAGGAGCGATCATCAGATGAGGTCAAACTGGATGACCGCTGCTGGTATCTGTGAAAGTACAACGTCTGAACACTTTGACTTCTGGATACTGAATGGTTTATTCCCGTCCAGGGCTCACTAAGCCGCCAGCTAAACTTTCCATGACGTCGTCTCATTTACATACTCCTTTGTCTCACTCACTGTCTAGAACATCATGCATCTCATTAACATATATTACCCATATGTCTGGACGTCTATTACGCATATATCACAGTATCTATCTGTGCCTCCTCCCGATAATGTGAATGAGTGGCATATCAGGTCATGGTGCTGGCCTGCTGGCGGCCTGGTCTTCCAGTGGGGCAGGACTATAAAGTCGCCATGAGTGCGAACTGTCACAAGTCAGTACCCGTCCTGATATGACCTTAGATGTTGCTAGGACGTAAAGCAACAACAAATAAACCTGTCAGGGGAAGGGCTCCGCAGTCTGCTGCTGCTTCTCCCTCTCGTCATGGCGCTCCCTCTCGTCATGGCGCTCCCTCTCGTCATGGTGCTCCCTCTCGCCATGGCGCTCCCTCTCGTCATAGCGCTCCCTCTCGTCATGGCGCTCCCTCTCGTCATGGTGCTCCCTCTCGTCATGGCGCTCCCTCTCGTCATGGTGCTCCCTCTCGTCATGGCGCTCCCTCTCATCATGGCGCTCCCTCTCGTCATGGCGTTCCCTCTCGTCATGGCGCTCCCTCCCATCACGGTGGTCCTTCTCGTCACGGTGGTCCCTCTTGTCACGTACGTTTACCACGTCCTCTGACCAGTGTTGCGGTTTCCGCGGCACACCAGTTTGCCAGGGACACATCCATTCAAATGCATTGTCAATGCCGTGAGCAAATCTTCATACAGAAAAAGTCAAATATCTCTCAAATTACACCACCTAGAAACAAATCGCTTGGTACACATATAAAAAACATGTTTACCAAAAAGACTATATTAAATTGATAAGGTTGGGGTTCTTGATTTCTATTAATTTTGAATAAAACTAATGATTTGCAATGCACGTACCGTCAAACTCAAGGCATTGTCAATGGTCGTGAGCAATGTTCATACAGAAAATACAGAAAAAGTGAAATATCTCTAAAACCACACCACCTAGGAACAAATCGTTTGGTACAGATATAGAAAACATCTTTACCAAGAACATTATATTAAATTTATAAGGTTAGTGACGATGCTGTTCGATTTTGACACATGCGCAGAACCGATATGTCCCTGGCAAACTGGGTGCCGCGGAAACTGCAACACCGGTCTCGCGCCCGGTCCATCGCCCGGTCCCTCGGCTGACCCAACATCAGCTTGGCCGCATCCTCACGCAGCTCGTGTTCCGTCCGCTCCAATTCCGCCGCTCCAGGTTGCGGATACGCTCGGTAACTTCACGTTCTTCTTTCCCAAGCAACTCGACATCTATAACGTCTTCCCCCTTTCACTCGTCTCCGACCTTTCGCTGACTTTTTCGTGTCCGCTCTGGTTGAGAGCCTATTTGCTAGCCGGGTATAACAGTTGTCATTCACAGGTTCTGTATGGACAAGGCTGCAGAACGCATAATAGGCCCTTGGTGTTGCAGTTTCAGCGGCATGCCAGTTTGTGAGGGACACATCCATTCAAATGCATTGGCAATGGCCGTGAGCAAGTATTCATACAGAAGAAGTAAAATATCTCTACAACCACACCACCTAGAAACAAATCCCTTGGTACATATATAGAAAACATGTGTACCAAAAAGATTATATTAAATTGATACGGGTAGGGTTCTGGATTTTTATTAATTTTGAATAAAACTAATGTTTTGCACTGCGCATACCATCAAATTCAAGGCATTGTCAATGGTTGTGAGCAATCTTCATACAGAAAATACAGCAAAATTGAAATATCTCTAAAACCACACCACCTAGAAACAAATTGCATGGTACACATATAGAAAACATCTTTACCAAAAACATTATATTAAATTTATAAGGTTAGTGATGATGCTGTTCGATTTTGACGCATGTGCAGAAGCGATGTGTCCCTCGCAAACTGGTGTGCCGCTGAAACTGCAACACCGGTACCATGCAGCCGATGTCACGGTTTCAGATCTCCACCAGTTTCAGGTCTCCGCATCGCTTCTGTGCATGCGTCAAAATCGAACAGCATCGTCTGCGCATGTGTCAACATCGAGCCAGATTCAAACCGTCGCCGATCGCCGCAAATCGCTGCACTCATACTGTCACTATAGTGTCGATCAGTGTCACCAACCTTATAAATTTAATATAATCTTTTCGGTAAACATGTTTTCTATATGTGTACCAAGCGATTTGTTTCTAGGTGGTGTGGTTTTAGAGATATTTCACTTTTTCTGTATGAAGATTGCTCACGACCATTGACAATGCCTTGAGTTTGCCGGTACGTGCAGTGCAAAACATTATTCAAAATTAATAGAAATCCAGAACCCTAACCATATCAATTTAATATAATCTTTTTGGTAAACATGTTTTCTATATGTGTACCAAGAGATTTGTTTCTAGGTGGTGTGGTTTTAGAGATATTTCACTTTTTCTGTATTAAGATTGCTCACGGCCATTGACAATGCCTTGACGATGCTGTTCGATTTTGACGGACGTGCAGAAGCGATGCGGAGACCTGAACTGCGGAGATCTGAAACCGCGACACCTGTCCAGAATGGCTGGCAATCCGTAAAGTAAAAGTTGAACTGCGAGTATAGGCTACAATGCCCAGTAGGGTCACGACTCAGGATCTCGGATCCAATCAGATACTACCTTACAAGGGCGTCCAATCAGAGGGCTTGTTTCTTTTAGTCATGGAACTACAAAATGGCAGCCCCACATACCAAGTTTGTGAATCTTAAACACTGACATTCTACATAGGAATATATGCTCCATCTTCTCATTCTAAGCTGTATTTCTATTATTTAAGGAAACTAGTAGGTAGCTACAATGTACTTTTGGTCCTTCTATTTGAATTAAAGTCGCCAGCTATCCACCGCGTGGAAAACAAACAAACTCGGAAATAGTTCAGATTCGTGCCATATGGTGGCCTAATGCGCCAGTGTCGTGGTATAAAACCCCGGCCCGATCGCAACCCCTGCCGTGGCTTCTGCGCATGCGCGTGTCAGTGCCAGTGCATTGTCAATGACAATGGCCGTGAGCAATCTTCATACAGAAAAAGTGAAATATCTCTAAAGCTACACCACTTAGAAACAAGCTGCTTGGTACACATATAGAAAACATATTCGACGGATAGATTATATTAAATTTCTATTATTTAAGGAAACTAGTAGGTAGCTACAATGTACTTTTGGTCCTTCTATTTGAATTAAAGTCGCCAGCTATCCACCGCGTGGAAAACAAACAATCGAATAGTTAGATCGTGCCACATGGTGGCCTAATGCGCCGGTGTCGTGGTATAAAACCCCGGCCCGATCGCAACCCCTGCCGTGGCTTCTGCGCATGCGCGTGTCAGTGCCAGTGCATTGTCAATGACAATGGCCGTGAGCAATCTTCATACAGAAAAAGTGAAATATCTCTAAAGCTACACCACTTAGAAACAAGCTGCTTGGTACACATATAGAAAACATATTCGACGGATAGATTATATTAAATTTAGGGTTGTGCATTTCTATTAATCTTTAATAGACACTGGCAGTGTGTATTCGTTCTGCAGCCGAGCTGCGCCCACATACACAATGTTTACAAACTCCGCGCATGCGCAGAAGCCACAGCAGGGGTTGCGATCGGGCCGGGGTTTTATACCACGACACCGGCGGCGGTGGACGATAAATTGTGGAGGCTAGGTTATTCGTTGGTGAAACGGTCCGGTGGGACGGTGAAGCCGACATTGTTAATGCAGCACTGCGCTGCTTTGATGTGTTTATGCAGCTCGGCGCTGCTTTGAAGTTACTGCGCAGCGCCAGAGGAATGAATCATCCAACTATATATATATCAATGTCTTGTTGCTTTGTTTGCTACGGCGCGTATTAATAATAGATATTGGGAAATAGTGGTGCTCGCCGGCAACAGACTCAGGGGATCTGCTGAGTCTGTTACCAGCGAGCGGCAATAATATCATGTCGATTTTTGGTTTAATTTAACCAAATTTCGGCAGCGGTGTTAATATCGCTTTGAGTTTGTGATTAATTTGACCAAATTTGACTTTTTGAGTATGTAATTCTATTAAATATAAGAGCTTTGAATAGATTTGGGCTTAATATATTGCTGCTGATACTGGGAACCAGCAACACTTCTTACTGTGTGAGCCTGTTGCCGGCACAATTTCAGCCAATCACAGCGCAGCTTTTCCATTGCAAATGGCCGCCACCTATGGGGGAGGCCATTTTGGAGACAACAAACTGCCTTTGCAGTTCAGACTAGCATGGCCCTGGTCCCCTACTCTCCCCACACATACTTGGTTCATTTAAACATAAAAACTAAACAAGGTTGTGCTTGGAGAGCATTTGTCGGAGTATGCTCAGTGTCCCAGCGAGCTATAGCTGGTCCCTTTAAATAAGATGTAGGCCTACTTACTAAAATCGGGTGCCTGCAAAGTAGGGGAGAGTGGGGCACATTGAGCCATTGGGGGCATTCGACTGGGCCTCTTTATCCGAATATCTAAATATTTCCGAACAAATTCCTATTCGATTGGGACCGGAAGTGGGTTCATATACCGATGATTTGGATGTGTGTATGTGGTTCCATCCGTAAATCTTGCGGATAGAAAGGGCCCAGTCGAATGCCCCCATTATTTCGCTTTTATTTGTTTGCGGTGTCAGAAACAATACCTTTATTCTAGATTTCTAGGTATTACTCAGTTTGTATCTATGAAAGTTAGTGTCTGCAAAAATAATTAGATTTGATCTACTTTTTATACTTTAAAATAGTTGTTTCAAAAATATTTGCAAGTGGGTCATGGTGCCCCACATATGGGTGGGGTACCTTGAGACATTATAGAATTTAGAAACATGAAACCATAAGCCTACTTGATGCAAAATGTAGATGGTTTCCTTCATGAAAGTCATTAAAACACTACTAGTATCCAAATTTGAGCTAATAATGTTTTTATTCATAGTTTAGACTCAAGCTTACTGACAATTATAAAGTCTATGTGGAATTGAAGCATCGATGTTACCCATTTGGTACCACCTGTGGAAAATGGTTTTGGGAGGCACATCACTACTTACTTTCGGAACACTGAAGATATGTGATCTACCTGTGGGACAACAAACCTATTCATTGCCTTTGAGGACTGCCTACAGAAGTCAACATCAATGTTGTTCGCATCAAAATTAAGACTAGAACCTTTCCCATATAATACGTCAGCAGCTTTTGTGAGTTGACTGTTGACATCCTTATCAGAACAAAATCCTCAACATCAATGTCCTTATCTGTCTCAATTTCCTCTACAACTTCCTCTGTTAAGTCCATATCAGAGTCTGATACTCTGAGATAGAAATGCATATTGTTAGTTTTAAAATAATATGACGAGTAGGACTAGTGTAACAGTTATAAATTGCTAGGCCTACTGGGTAGAATAAGACATGGGACATCTGGTTTTAATCAAATATACGAGGTAATGTTGTCACTGAAAAGGTGTCCCATTCCCAGTATTTTTACAAAGACATGAGTCACTCTAATATAGGTCACTGTAAAGAACTCAAATGCTGTAGTCATCTAGCTTGATATGTTTAATTTTAAGTATCATCAAATGCTGTGTGCTGAATACTATTGAATGGGACTCAAAAGAAAAGTCACTCACCTCTCAAGATTTACTTTAGAGGTGTAAAATCTGATTAGTCTGTGTGAGTTGGTGATTCCTTTTCCAATAAGGCTACTCATGTTATGTTTCTCCTTGGACCAATCAGGGACACTTTTATGCTGCCAACTAGTTGTAAATGTCCAAAACTACAGCCTGCAGAACCCCTGGGTCAAGGTACCCCACGGCTCAAGGTGCCCCACTCTCCGCTACAGGGTGTAGACTTTCCGATCATATTGCAACGTCTAATTGATGTCGGACTTCCAGTGTACTTTCCAATCACATTACAACATCTAACTGATGTCGGACTTCCGGTGTAAATGTTCCAATTACATTTAAAAGTCAAACTGATGTCAGACTTCCGGTGTAGTCTTTCCGATCATATTTCAACATCTTATTGATGTCAGACTTCCGGTATAAACTTTCCGATCATATCGCAACATCTAAGTGACGTCAAAACTTCTGGTGTAAAGTTTCGGACTATATTGCAACATCTATCTGATGTCAGACTTCCGGTGCAGACTTTCCGATCACATTATAACATGTAACTGATGTCAGACTTCCTATGTAAACTTTCTGATCATATTGCAACCTCTAACTGATGTAGACTTCCAGTGTAGACTTTCCGATCACATTGCAACATGTAACTGATGTCAGACTTCCGGTGTAGACTTTCCGATCATATTGCAACATCTAAACGACATCAAAACTTCTGATGTAAGTTTTCGGATAGTATTGCAACATCTAACTGATGATGTTGGATCTTGCTGTGTCATCACACCCATGTCACACCATATGACCCAACTCTTATTTGACCTCATCACAAATCGTATATGGAACGTATCACAGCAGGTTGACAGTTACTACTGCCACGCGGTCTCCATAGATACAAGATTCACCCCGTACTTGCAGTAGGGATGAAAACCAACCCATTAGAAAAAGTGGCGAAAAGTATCTACATGCTGGGTAAATGAAATGAGCAGATAAATTCCCAGGATGGGTACCGACTTGTGACAATGCTCACTCATGGGGACTTTATAGTGCTGCCCCACCGGGAGACCAGGTCGCCAGCACCATAACATTAACCTGATATCCCAGTCAGCCACATTGTCCTGACACTGAGCCAACCAGTCCTTGTCCTATCCTACTAATGCCGAGTGCCTGGTTAGGATGTAACAAGTATTTTTGAGTCAATGGTTTGACTCGACCAGGGTTCGAACCCGTGAGTTCGAATCCCATGATTACCAAAACGGGAGTCGGATGCTTAACTCATTCAGCCATCCTGTCTGGTCTCTGGCATGTTAATCAATATAATAAAAAAGTAAAAGAGCAATTCGTATTGTAGGCACGGTGTAATTTATTATCAACATCCATTGAAGTATGGGTTATTTATGTTACAGTCGTTTATACAATGTATTTACATGCTTCCAGATTATAATAATTTGTGTTTCTCACATAACGCAAGGCCTCGACTTGATGGACATCCGATGCATTCAACCATTGTCAGGCAGTGGCAAGTCAACATCAACACACACACCCTAGAATTATTGTGCACTACAGCCATACGGAAAGTACAAACTCCACAGTATTAGAGGAGGTGTCAATGGATTATGATGGACGGCTTGGTACCGCCGACAAATTATTATGCTCCATTAGAACTTATCAGGCATGTGATTTCTCTGGTTTTAACTGGAATTTCATTTTATTTTTTTCCCCTCGACGCCGAAACCAGAATTCTGTTTTTTGTGTTAAATTCCCGGGGGTTTTTCTGGCCGCCGAAACACCTCTGAAATACCTTATTTGCATCCCTCTCACAACTCAGTGGGATGCTGTGTGTCCCCACGATAATTTTTTTTTTTAATTCAGGTTTTTTTTCATGCACCCAATTACATGCCTGACTTATGTATATGGGCCGTTCTCTGAAACTGGTCATCAGATATTTAGTTTCCATGTTACGATGGTGATAATTAAGTTTCTTTTTTTTCTTCTTTTTTTTGGTAGTAAGTCAAATAATTATTATTATGCCCGTGTGTGTGCAGTATGTTAGCAATATGACGTGTGTTTAATCTATTGCACACAAACTGATGTAGAATTCCCGTGAAAATGTACACATCGACACGACTTAAAAATAAGTTGCATGTCGATATGTAAATTTTCACATTTTTGCTTTTGCACAAAATCATATAAGCATATTTTAGATACATTTTGTGGGATAGATTAAATACATCATACACAGAAGCAACACTAGCTATTTTACGGGATATACCCCCTAAACAAAGGCTTAATTATTAACAATGCAATGTGGTACACAACTTTTTTTTAGAACATTATATATACTGGAAGAGTGATGGGAAATAAAAAAAATGATCACAATACAATTTCTGTTTAGGTATTTTCTCCTTAGGGGGGGGGGGGGTCATTCACAATTATCAACATTAGCACAAATGTACATCGAGTAGAGTTTTTCATCACCATCCTTCCCAACTCCCACCCAACCCCTAAAGTGAACACAATAAAATGTTGATCTTTTCATTCCCGCTGGTGAAAGAACATAAATCAACATTTAAATTATTTTATTTCTAAAAGAGCACAAGTGTCGTCAGCCATATCCCCACTGCATAGCTTTGACGCTCATGATATTTAAAGAAGCATAGTCCGATGAAAACATCAAATATTCAAGACCAAAATGGAGATCTAGATTTGATTTTGCATATCTAATTTAGATACTGGTGTACTTATTAAACATTTGTCACCACATAGTTGCGAATACCGAGGCAATTTAATAGAACCTTTTACTGCAGAAGCCCCTATGGTGTCAGAGTTTTGGCATGTTTGCCAAAATTAATTTTGCATGTTCGCAGTTCAAATATCTAAAAAGGTAGCTATTTAAAATCAGTTACTTCAAAGTAAAGTAAGGTATATTATAACGATCAAGCTAGTGTATTTATCTCAGAAAATGACAGAAATTCAAAACGATCGGACTATGCAACTTTAAATGTTCAAAATGGTAAAAGCCTTCTGCCCTCTCATGGCTTCTACTAGTTGTAGTGTCTTCTTTTATTCAAATACAAATCAACTGTGCTAATGTCGTACAAGTATAGACGTGTCAAAGGAATTCTGAACACAATTTAATGAGTGTCTATTGGCACATAATTGATTGTCTGCTTTTACATGTAAAAGCGATGGTTTGAACAAAAAACAAACATTTCTCGCCGTGAATATGGCCTATGCTGCCGACACAGCGTAAAGCAACCACCAATCAATCAATCAATCAAATCAAAACCAATGTAAGTATCAAATAAGTCGAAACTAAAACACTTCTCTAGATTTGATCCGACATATATCCAACTTAGATACTGGTGCACTCATTAAGCATTTGTTGCTGCACAGAAGAGAATGCAAAGTCAATTCAATTGAACCCGTTACTTGTTAAACCCCAGTCACACCTACCCGGATCAGAGGCCGGACGAGCCCCGGACCGTCATCCGGGGTCGTCCGTGGCTAATCCGTGGTGATCCGGCATCATCCGTGGCTGGTCCGGGGTCCGCCCCGGATGTTTTAAAATGTTTCAAACATCCGGGGAGGTCTGGGGCATCCGGGTTCGATCCGGCATGGTAGTAGTAGTGAAACTGCCCCAGACCACCCCCGGACAGGCCCCGGACCACACCCGGACAGGCCCCGGTTCACCCCCGGACCACCCCCGGATCGCAGGTGTGACTGCGAGGCAAAAAAACTACGAAAACAGCCATTTTATGCGGGGCGGTCCAGGACAGTCCGGGCGACTGGTCCGGGGGTGGTCCGGGTCAAAATCCGGGGCTCATCCGTGTAGGTCTGACTGGGGCTTTAGTGCTGCCTGTGGTGTCCAGCATTTCGATGTGCACGCCAAAATTCATTTTGCTTGTTTTCACTTCAAATATCTCTCAAAGTTAACTCTTTAAAAATCAAAGCTATTTCAAAATATAGTATAGTAGATTGTCCTTGTTTATTGGAGTTTAACGTCCTAGCAACATACAAAGCCATATCAGGACAGTATATTAGAATGATCAACCTAATATATTTATATACAATTTTTGTTAATGTTAGAAGCTCAAAACCATCGGACTATACAACTTTAACATCGTATACATTTGTTTGTTGGGGAATTACGTCCTAGCAACATCTAAGGTCATATCAGGTCGGTAGCTTATAATGAGCAACCTAATATATGTATATACAACTTTAACATCGTATACATTTGTTTGTTTGTTGGGGATTTACGTCCTAGCAACATCTAAGGTCATATCAGGTCGGTAGCTTATAATGAGCAACCTAATATATGTATATACAACTTTAACATCGTATACATTTGTTTGTTTGTTGGGGATTTACGTCCTAGCAACATCTAAGGTCATATCAGGTCGGTAGCTTATAATGAGCAACCTAATATATGTATATACAACTTTAACATCGTATACATTTGTTTGTTTGTTGGGGATTTACGTCCTAGCAACATCTAAGGTCATATCAGGTCAGTAGCTTATAATGAGCAACCTAATATATGTATATACAACTTTAACAGTGTATGCATTTGTTTGTTGGGGTTTTACGTCTTAGCAACATGCATGGGTATACACTTTCTTACCTACTTTGTGACACAGAAATGATACTGACGAAGCACTGTCGGGGGTGGGGTGGGGGGGGGGGGTGTTATATCTCAGTACATAACTGACCATCCTAGTTCACACCAGGCGCGGTGGTACAATCGGTAGAGCATAGGCCTCGCGTGCGGGATATCGGGAGTTTGGTTCCCGGTCCAGTCAAACCAATGACTTATCAACTTTATACTTGTTACTTCCTACCCTGATGCTCGGCATTATTAGGATAGGGCAATGACTGGTTAGCTCAATGTCAGGATAATGTGACTGAGTGGGATATCAGGGCATGGTGCCCGCAGCTTGATTTCCCAGTGTGGCAGCACTATAAAGTTGCCATGAGTGTACACTGTCACAAAGTCAGTAGCCGTCTTGATATGACGTTAGATGTCAGGACGTAAACTCCACCAACCAACCAGTTCACACCCACAACATTCAAACAAATCCTACATTAACCTAATAATTCACATAAAATAAAATACGATCAAAGACAAGCCTCTGTGGCTACATTAAACACAACGTGATATGCTTTGGTTAACTGATAAGTCTGAACTAAGCTAAAACATTAATAATGTGAATGATATGAATGGATTCTAACTTGGACTTGCTGCAACAAATCACATTTAATATCACGGAGAAAATAGTTAACATCAACTTACTTATAAACATAAATGCAAAACATCACCAATGATGTGTATTGCCAAGAAAAAAACCAGCACACAGACCCAAGAATAGTGGTGATACATTACTTATATAATATATATTAAATAGTATATATCACTGCTACATATATATATATATATATATACATACATATATATATACATATATATATAACATGCGTAATATATTACTGCTATATATGTATACATATATAACAATGATATTATATATGCACATAATTATATATATATATATATATAGTGGTTATATATTACATATGTAATAATATATCACTGCTATATGTGTGTATATATATGACATGCATAATATATCACTGTATATATACATCTATATAGCAGTGACGCATTATACACAAGTAATTATATACATAAGGATAAATACATGGAAATATCCCGAAGGCCTGGTGCTCAACATTTTTTTCTGAGGGGCGGTGTGTGTAGGGGGGGGCGAGGGGGGAGGGATACCTGGGAAATTTCAGCTGTACCCTCCAGTCACAATGGCAACGGTTTAATGCAACACACTGACACAGGCATACACCATCACATCACATGAACATATTCCTAAAATAATGTAAAAAGCATTAAAAAAATATACATATATGTATGAATAGTGGGTTGATGAGGGAGAAAAAAAGGGGGAAAATACAGGTTTGACAAGCATAGGGAAAGAAGGATCTTAGCAGCATTAACAAATAATAGATGTTATTCGGACATGATGGTATTAACAATGCTTTCATGTGGTTAGTATATGAATATCATACAGTGAACTCGGTGGTGCAGTAAAACTAGAATCTACAAACTGGCATGTATGCTAATTTTAGGTGGGTTAGGCTATTTACAGTACAAAATGGTGGAGATACATGAGCGTGTCTGAGGTGTGTGTGTGTGTGTGTGTGTGTGTGTGTGTGGATTGTTTGAATAAATGACAATGCAGCTGCACATGCGCATATTTAAATAGGTCACAGGGCTGGTTATAAATTCGACTCCTATAGTCCTATAGTTCTCATATTGCATGGTAGGTGTGTATGAGGGGGTGAGTGGGAGGGTGAGAGTGTTACCGCTAGTGTGCATGTCAGTGTTAGTATTTGAGAGTGCAAGTGTCTGTGAGTGTGTATGTGTTTATGCCAGTGAGTCTACGTTGGTTTGTTTGTTGGTTGGGGTTTTACATCCTAGCAACATCCATGGTAATATCAGGATAGCTACCGACTTCTGACAGTGCACACTTATGGTGACTTTATAGTGCTGCCCCACTAGGTCAGCCCACCAGCATTATCACCCGATCTCCCACTCAGTCATATTATCATGATACTGAGCAAACCAGTCCTTGCCCTATCCTAGTAATGCCAAGTGTCGTGCTAGGTAGTGACAAGCACTCATTTTCTAAGTAATTGGTTTGACTCAGCAGGGATTCAAACGTCCCGCATCAGGGAACTTCCAGTGGTCCACACATGAAACTTGCGCTGTGCCGATTGGGTTACCGTGTCCGGTCAGTGTGTCTGTGTGTGATAATTAGTGAGTGTGTGGTAATTAATGAGTGTGCTTTCATGTGAGTGGTGGGTATGTGTGTGTGTGTGATAATTAGTGACTGTGTTCATGTAAGTGTGCCTATGTGTGAGTGTGTATATGTGTGAGTGTGTATATGTGTGAGTGTGTCTATGTGAGAGTGTGTATATGTGAGTGTCTATGTGTGAGTGTGTGATAATTAGTGAGTGTGTTCATATGAGTGGTGGGTATGTGTGTGTATGTGTGAGTGTGTGATAATTAGTGACTGTGTTCATATAAGTGTGCCGATGTGTGAGTGGGTCTATGTGCTAGTGTGTCTATGTGTGAGAGTGTGATAATTAGTGAGTGTATGTTCATGTGAGTGGTCGGTATGTCTCTGTGTGAGTGTGAGAATTAGTGACTGTGTTCATATAAGTGTGCCTATGTGTGAGTGTGTCTATGTGTGAGTGTGTCTATGTGTGAGTGTGTCTATGTGTGAGTGTGTGATAATTAGTGAGTGTATGTTCATGTGAGTGGTGGGTATGTGTGTCTATGTGTGAGTGTGTCTATGTGCGAGTGTGTCTATGTGTGAGTGTGTGATAATTAGTGAGTGTGTGTTCATGTGAGTGGTCGGTATGTGTGAGTGTGTGAGAATTAGTGATTGTGTTCATATAAGTGTGCCTATTTGTAAGTGTGCCTATGTGTGAGTGTGTCTATGTGCGAGTGTGTCTATGTGTGAGTGTGGGATAATTAGTGAGTGTATGTTCATGTGAGTGGTGGGTATGTGTGTCTATGAATAATTAGTGACTGTGCTCATGTAAGTGTGCCTATGTGTGAGTGTGTCTGTGTGAGTGTGTCTATGTGAGTGAGTGTGTTCATGTGAGTGGTGGGTATGTGTGTCTATGAATAATTAGTGACTGTGCTCATGTAAGTGTGCCTATGTGTGAGCGTGTCTATGTGTGAGTGTGTCTATGTGTGAGTGTGTCTATGTGTGAGTGTGATAATTAGTGAGTGTGTTCATGTGAGTGGTGGGTATGTGTGTCTATGAATAATTAGTGACTGTGCTCATGTAAGTGTGCCTATGTGTGAGCGTGTCTATGTGTGAGTGTGTCTATGTGTGAGTGTGATAATTAGTGAGTGTGTTCATGTGAGTGGTGGGTATGTGTGTCTATGAATAATTAGTGACTGTGCTCATGTAAGTGTGCCTATGTGTGAGTGTGTCTGTGTGTGTGTGTCTATGTGTGTGTGTGTGTAGGATTCCACACACAAAGTCTTGTCTACGTGGCGACAGCAGCAAGAAGAAAAGACAAGGGGGAGGTGCAAAACTAAAACTACCCAAGGTTTAAGAAAAACAAAAAACATGTAAACCTGAACTCCTTAATCTTTAGAAGTTGCTCTGAAACTTTACATATTTACAAGTGCACGGAGGTTGTTTTTCAAAAGTATTAATTATATATATAAAAAATTCTTGGAATCAGGCGAGGCTTTGTAATTAATTGTACGTTAAAATAAGGGATGGCCACACAATTCACATAACTGATCAAAACAAATCTATGTGCATATTATTATACATAGATTTTTAATCACCTTTAATATGCATATATCGTATCTAAGTGTGCTCATTATGTGTGTGTATATATATCAAATATCCACATAGACTTGTTTTTTAATTTAGAAAAGGATTATACTTTTAAAATTCATATTCGCTTTGTTAGACAAGTGTGCACTTAGTATATATCACAGGTAACGGCAGGATAGTTGCACTGAGCTCACAAATCGTGCTATATTGAATGACACTGAGCTCACAAAGCATGCTATATTGGATGACACTGAGCTCACAAAGCGTGCTATATTGGATGGCACTGAGCTCACAAAGAGTGCTATATTGGATGACACTGAGCTCACAAAGCATGCTATATTGGATGACACTGAGCTCACAAAGCATGTTCTATTGGATGGGATTGAGCTCACAAAGCATGCTAGATTGGATGGCACTGAGGCACAAATCGTGCTATATTGGATAGCACGGAGCTCACAAATCAGGCTATATTCGATGGGACTGAGCTTACAAAGCATGCTATATTGGATGACACAGAGCTCACAAATCGTGCTATATCGGATAGCACTGAGCTCACAAATCGTGCTATATTGGATGACACTTACCTCACAGATCATGCTATATTGGATGGCACTGACCTCACAAAGCGTGCTATATCTGACAGAACAGTGGACATTGATGGAGAATGGAAGAGCCGCCATACAAAAATAACCTATAATAGTTCATAGTTACTCTCCTCCCTTTCCCTTTCTCTATTGTTAAAGCTCCCAATATAGAGATAACAGACACAGGGTCATAATTGGACCTTTTTAAAAATGTGAATATATGTATAAATCTTCTAAACAAATTACTCCAACTGTCAACAAACATGTGATTTCTCCCCTAGGTCCCAAGCCAGGCAGACCAAGGTTTTCATAGACAAACCACAAACTAAATAAACCAGGGCAGCAGCTTAGCACCAATTTGAGCACCATTGTAACATATGTGATATATTACATACTATATAATACATATATATATATGTATATATATAAATATATGTATATATATGGGTCATTCTCTGAAACTCGGCACCCCATATTTGTTTTCCATGTTATGATGGTGATAATGAATTTTATTTTTGCCAGCAAGTCAAAATGTTATATTTGCCTCTGTGTGTTAAGTATGTTAGCAATACTATATGTATTTAATCTATCCCACACAATGTATCAAAAGAATGGTCGTATGATTTTATGCTAATGTGAAAATTTACATATCAACAACATGCATTTACCCTAACCGTTAAACAAAAATGTCCAACTTTTTTTTTGTAAGACATAATCTTTTTTGTTTAACTGTAATCAATAAAATCCTGTTTAAATTGGTTGTGTATGTCAAAATAATGTTCTGGATGTGTTTGATTTCAATGAGTCTACACAAGTGATATTGCTCAATTTGCATAAGATCAAAATTAAAAAGTGAAATAGCTTTCTTTCTACTCTTGACATATGCACAACATGTAAACCTTCATATGAATATGGATTCTGCTATTATCTGGAAGCTTATCCTATTATTTGGAAGCATTTCAGTTTAGGTTTGAAAGTGGTCAAGTGGGAGCGATTAGAGGTGGGAAACGAGGCGAGAGAAATCGACACTGCGCAGAATCAGTGGTGTGTATCACTTGTTGGTTTCGTATTGGGAATGAATTATTGCGGAAAATACACATATTTGTGGTTTTGTTATTTATAACCACATAATAAATTACACAGTACACATTCCTCCAATCCAACTGACACAGGTCTAGTACAGTGGGGGGGGGGGGGGGTGGATGATGGCACCACCGGTACAGATTGGCATTAAAACGCATAGAATGATGCTAAATTACTTTTTGTGCATTTACACATCACATATATATATATATATAGACAGATTTGTGTTTTAAAAATTATGCTTAGAGTAATGTTATCACATATATATCTAGATATAGATTTACAATTTTAAAATCTTGTTTAGAGTAATGTTATGTAATTGAGGTATATGTTGAGCCACCAGTTATGGCCTGACTGGCAATAACCTAACGGGGCGGTGAAGAGTGAGTGCTTCACCGCATACAGTCGCTTTTCTTTCAGCCAGGTCGGGTCGTCTGCATTTAGAGAAGTACACAGGCATAAAAAGTTGCCGGTGCGAAAGAAGTGAAAATCACACCATTGCAAATGGTGATTCTTCAGCACTATACGTCAGTCGCCGAAGCCACTGGAAGACATGTGATAAAACATCGAACACTGACATCTCAAATGGTATGTAGGGTATGGGAGGTAAATTAGATGAGCATGGAATAGGGTCATTCGATTGAGATTCATCTCACTATTAAGTACATTGAAAACTAGGATATTGTCATGGGGGTGATGAAAATGGGAAATACTGTGCCTAGAGCGGGACTCGAACCCACATCTCTTTGCATTCCGGGCCAGTGTGCTAACCATTACACCACCTAGGCTCCCTGATATCAATACACTCCCCACGCCTACCTGTCTATGTGGTTACTTGCCTGAGAGGTCAGTGCAGACCACTACACTCGTCCCCCTGGAATTGTAAGTCTTGTAATGCTTACAATTACATACATACAGGCAATGCACTAACACATACATACACAGGGTAGGTTCAACAACCATACAGCGCAAAGCTTGTACAGGATCCTGATCACGGCAACCAGTGTCGTGGGGGTGATGAAAATGGGAAATATTGTGCCTAGAGCGGGACTCGAACCCACATCTCTTTGCATTCCGGGCCAGTGTGCTAACCATTACACCACCTAGGCTCCCTGATATCAATACACTCCCCACGCCTACCTGTCTATGTGGTTACTTGCCTGAGAGGTCAGTGCAGACCACTACACTCGTCCCCCTGGAATTGTAAGTCTTGTAATGCTTACAATTACATACATACAGGCAATGCACTAACACATACATACACAGGGTAGGTTCAACAACCATACAGCGCAAAGCTTGTACAGGATCCTGATCACGGCAACCAGTGTCGTGGGGGTGATGAAAATGGGAAATATTGCGCCTAGAGCGGGACTCGAACCCACATCTCTTTGCATTCCGGGCCAGTGTGCTAACCATTACACCACCTAGGCTCCCTGATATCAATACACTCCCCACGCCTACCTGTCTATGTGGTTACTTGCCTGAGAGGTCAGTGCAGACCACTACAATATGCATGAATAGATATAACAACCTGTTTTGGAGTAAACTATAACAGTTAAAGTTGCATAGTCCGGTGGTTTTGAGTTTCTGTCATTTTCTGAGATAAATCTATTAGCTTGATTGTTATAATTTACCATAACCTAGTTTGAAGTATCTTTTATTTTTAATGGCTAACTTTTGAGATATATGAGGTGCAAACATGCCAAATTAATTTTGGAAAGCACCCGATACTGTTCTATAGTAACAGGTTCTACTAAATTGTCTCAGTAATCCCTTCTATGTGGTGACAAATGTTTAATAAGTGCACCAGTATCTAAGTTAGATATGTAGAATCAAATCTAGATAATTGTTTTGGTTTTGAAAATTTGATGTTTTCATTGGACTATGCAGCTTTAACCTCAAACTAACTTACATTAATTTAAAGGAACCTTCAATCACATTATCTTGAGAATCTAAATCCGCAGAAATGAGGTTTTCTTTTGTTTTCCCACTTTTCTTTATTATTAGCCAATATCGACTGCTTGTTTCTGCCACGTTCTTTGATTAGTGAGTAGTATTGACAACTAACCTCAAGTTCAAGGCGAGAAATATTCAAGAAAGTATTACTGTATTCGCGCGGGTTAATGCCCTGGGCGTTTAAATTGGCAAATCATGGAAGTGGGTGGTGGGAGTTTACCCTCACATGGGCGTTAACCCGCGGGAATACGGTACTTAAAAAGAAAAAGTAAATTTAATGAAGGCAAATTTAAAGAGACAACTGGTGTAATAATAACTGCTTACAGAAAAATTAACAACAGTATGACTATACGATAAAAAGAAAGTAAACCATTTCACCATATCAGAAAAATATGGCTATTGCAAAACCATGCTCCATCTTTCAACCATACCTGTTCTCACCTGCTTTCACTCTCTCTCGCCTGCTCTCGATTTTTCTCAACTGCTCTCGCTATTTCACTTTCTCTTGCTTTCTATCGCCTGTTCTCACTTTTTCTCAACTCCTCTCGCTATTTCACTTTCTCTTGCTTTCTATCAGCTACTCTCGCTTTTTCTCAACTGCTCTCGCTTTTTCACTTTCTCTTGCTTTCTATCGCATGTTCTCACTTTCTATCGCCTGTTCTCGCTGTCTCTTGCCTGCTCACTTTCTCTCTCACCTGCTCTACCTTTCTCTCGCCTGTTCTTGATTTTTCTCCCCAGCCCTCACTTTCTCCCATCTGCTTGTGCTTTCTCTCGTCTGCTCTCATTTACTTCAGCTTTCACTTGCCTGCTTTCATAATTTCTCTTCGCTTTTTGTCTACTTTCTTGTTTTCACTTTCTTCTCTCACTTTCTCATGCCCTGATCTCTCGCTTCTTCTCCATTCTTGCTCCCCTGCTCCCCCTCCATTTATGCCACTGACTCTTGCCATATCCCGCCTGTGCACTCACTCCTCTCTCAGTCTGACTCTTTCTAGAATAATACTTCTCAGAATAAATCTAAACAACCAATAAAGAACCCAAACAATCCATGTCTTCTCAAACCAGTAAGAACCACTGATAATAAATGTTGAGAGTAAAAAATAGAATCAAAACAACCCGGAAAGTCAGTCCATATTGCAGGATTAGACAGTTTCTGAAACAAGGTTGACATGTAAGCGTTAACCAAGAACCATCCGAAGCAGCGAAAACTGGAGAATACGCGACAACAGGGGTTGGCCGGATTACAATCAACTGTGAAATATCGGGATTATACTTGCATAGATGAGAATTGCCTGACAAAAAAAATCATGGAAATAGTCGGGGGTGGGAGGAGTGAAAACCCGAAATGGTCGCAAATTTTGACCATATCCGGATATCCGGGAAATAAATCGGGCAGATCAAAAATGGGATCTTCTATAATCAGATGTGGGTTGAAGTCCTTGTAGACCGCATGCAGGGATGATAGTGGCTTCAGGCCCCAAAAAAAGCGGAAATCAAGCTAACATTATTATCCTGACCTCAAATATTTGTTTACACTTATATCAAAAATGCCCCCAGGCTCTGAAAAAAACGGAAATCCGCTTAAAAACGGAAAAATATCATCCCTGGCATGCCAAAGTAGTACTATATGTGACCATGTTGGGATTAATGCTGTGAAGGTATCGTTTTTTGTAGGTGTGGGTGTCGTTTTTTTCTTGTTTTCTTGTTTTGCTTTTTAAGTGGTAAAACAATTGATCAAAACAGCAGTGTGATATTTCACTGACCTATATATATGCCAAAGGCTGAAGTGGCTACCTTTATAATATTGTGTACCCAGAATGCACAAGTCTTTGGAGATATGGTTACTATATTATATATAACACAATATATTTTATAGGATATAATATATTACACACCATATATTGCATGTAACATATATATTATTCATAGTATATATATAGACTATATATTTCATATACTCTAAATTATATTTAATATAGAGTATATATAGACTATATACATAGTCTATATATATAGTCTATATATATTAAATTAACTGTTATATTTAATATAGAGCATATATATATACTATTTATTAAACATACCCTATATTATATTTAAGTACATATATACTATACATATTAAATATATTCTATATTCTATATAATACAGAGCATATATAGACTATATTAAACATACTCTATATTATATAGCACATAAACTCTATATTAAATATATTATATATTATATATAATATATAATATAATCAAGACATGACCTTACCCAGGTTTGCACTTTTGAAATGACTCCACCCAGCAACAAGGGCTATTATGTTGCCTATAAATATGTAAAACATGTATTTAATCCATTATTGCAAATGCATTGTGCCATTTAGTTTGTGACAATGACACTAAATTTTAGCTACTTCATATGGTACCAGTGGCCTTTGACCGAACAGAAGCTATCAAGCTCACACAGCGTTTAGTAATGCAGTATACATACAACAGCCCTGCAGCGATTGCTATGGTAACCTGTCCGACAGCAGCAGTGATCATACCAATATCGGATACCATCAACCTACGCAGCCGGGGATCGAACACGGGTCTCTGCTCTGCCGGAGCCGAGTGGAGATATAGTTGCTATATTATATATAATACAACATGTAATATATTATATAGGATAGGATATAATATATTACACACCATATATTATATATACTATATATATATATTATATATAGCATATATAGACTATATATATTAAATTTTCTCTATATTATATTTAATATAGAGTATATATATAGACTATATATATAAATATAGCTACAAGCTGCCTAGGCGACAGATCCATGCTGAACAACAAGGGAGTAATTCACATCAAAACCTCAAGTATTAAGATTCTTTTCATAATGAGATTGGGGAGGGTATTCACCTTTTTGATAGATATAGATAACATTTTGCGATACGCCTAAAGTAAATTGAGTTTACATCCATCTTAGTTTGTGCTTGTGCGAAGCGACTTCACATGTTATGCATATTGAAATTAGGCCTCCCCAGGCGCTCGCCAATCTGGAAGCAGAACGCTGCGTTAAAAGGTGCATACGGCGTATATTCACCTACAACCTTGTATTTTACAGGAAACACCAATATATTGAAAGAAAACTGAAACTGCCAACTCCAACCAACAAAACACACACTTGTCTCTCAGGCATCGCCGAATCAATTTCAAGTCCCGTCCAACCCTTTTTATAATAGCAATCTTGAGAGAAAACGTCAAATAGCAAAAATATTCTGCTGTGACAAATTCAAACGGTCACTCAAACTGGTTTGTTGTTTTGGGTATTTTTTTTTTTAAATGTCCCTACATCATCTAAGCTCAATTTTTCAGTCAATTACATGTAAAATTTATCTAACCAAAACAGAAATTAAATTAAAAAAATACCTAGACACCCACATTTCATGAAGGAATAAAAAATATAATAAAATAACCTCCCACCTGACTCAAATTCTGACAAAATGACCGTGAGAAATGATTAAAAAGAAGAAAAAATTGTTTGGAATAATGAGAGGTTTCAGAACACACACACACACAGCGTTCACTGCGTCGTCTGGTAGAGGTAGTTGGACGGTGCGTAACCCTGCTTCCCGTCCACCTCCACCAGCCACCACTCCGCGTTGCCGTCAAGGTCACGCTGCCTGATGACCTTCACCAGTTGACCTTCCTCCATCGTGACCTCTATTGGAGCGCGCGCCCGGAACGGGTAGATGGCGCGGAACAACTGGAAATAAGAGATTAGATGGCTTCACAAACAAATAATAAATTAGATGGCTTTGCAAACTCTAAATTATAACCCCCGGGTTTGAATGCTGTCCGGGTCAAACCAATTACTTTAAAATTTATACTTGTCGCTAGCTAGCCTGGCGCTTGGCATTAATAGGATAGGGCATGGAGCAGTGGAATGAGGAAGACCAATTGTCCACGATTGAAATTTAATTTCCCCTGCTTAATCAACTAATGTACACAAAATAATTTAACAAATTTGTTTAAATAGCATCTATTGATACAAGTACACAAATATTGTGATAAATTGGGGTTTACAGACTTAACCACAGGACAGAGGAAGGGGAAAAAAGGGTTAAAGGCAGAGAAAGAGTATGGAGGGGGGGGGGGGTGTTGGCTGAGGCTGTCGCTGTTATTGGTCAATGTGTGTGAAAACTGTTTCATCTTGTATTTATATATCTGGCTTGCTGGAAAACTAACGCGATGGCCGAATTGGTAAGAGTGCTGGCTGCAGTGATGGGTTCGAACCTTCATCGAGTTAAACCAATGACCTGCAAAATTGATACTTGTCCCTACCTAACCTGTACATAAAAGATTCACCCATACCGAGAGCAGGGGTGAAGGACAACCGAGTCTAAATTAGAGCACACACTGCCTCGGTATGAATCAACTATAAACAAGGAGTTGCTGGTTCCACCATGCAATGTTTATCTATATCGGCATAGTGTTGAGGAATTGGGAGAGAATGCAAAGAAAACAATATGGTGGCCACTGGAAGCTATCGATTCGACTTTCAAAGTCTATTAATTTATCACCCTAGAGCAGGTTTCGAACCCACACTTCTTGTTATTCCGGGCTAGTGTGGTAACCATTACACTATCCAGGCTCCCAGATGCAATCACCCTATCCACGCCCACCTGTCTATGTGGCTCCGTGCCTGAGAGGTCAGTGCAGACTGATAGACTCATCCCCCTGGAATTGTTTTACGCCCATAAGTCGCATAATGCTTCCAATTGTATACATACAGGCAATGCACTTACAGATATATACACACACGGCCTGAGAGGTGAGCGCAGACTACTACAACATCACAACATTCATCACTTCGATAAGACTGTCTCCGCTGATTGCAACCACATTCAGGTTCTTACGCAGGTTGGTGATGCGGGTGGTTGGACATCCTGCACCTCAGCGTATGTGGGTGGGGGATCCTCCTCGTCTTGGCCACTAAGCGTACAGTTGGTGGAGCCTGGCAGCTGTGCGGCTGGCATACCCCAGTCAATGGAGTGCACATCGACATCGTGGAGGTCCATCTTTTTTTCGCACAGCTGTAATATGGAAGCATTTGACTAAGCATATGATCAAAACTTTCAACAAAGGAACATTTACTGCCTTAAAGTTGCACACATAATTCTCCAAGAAACATTTACTGTTTAAACTTAAAGGTACATTTACTGTCTTAAAGGAACATTTACTGCCTTAAAGTTGCACATATAATTCTCCAAGAAAGATTTACTGTTTTAAACTTAAAGGTGCATTTACTGTCTTAAAGGAACATTTACTGTCTTAAAGGAATATTAACTGTCTTAAAGGAACATTTACTGTATTAAAGGAACATGTACTGTCTTAAAGGAACATTTACTGTCTTAAGGGAGCATTTACTGTCTTCAAGGAACATTTACTGTCTTAAGGGAGCATTTACTGTCTTAAAGGAACATGTACTGTCTTAAAGGAACATTTACTGTCTTTTAAGTTGCACATATAATTCTACAAGAAAGATTTACTGTTTTAAACTTAAAGGCGCATTTACTGCCTTAAAGGAACATTTACTGTATTAAAGGAACATTTACTCTCTTAAAGGAATATTAACTTTCTTAAAGGAACATTTACTGTCTTAAAGGAACATGTACTGTCTTAAAGGAACATTTACTGTCTTAAAGGAACATTTACTGTCTTAAGGGAGCATTTACTGTCTTAAAGGAACATTTACTGTCTTAAGGGAGCATTTACTGTCTTAAAGGAACATTTACTGTCTTAAAGGAACATTTACTGTCTTTTAAGTTGCAAATATAATTCTACAAGAAACATTTACTGTTTTAAACTTAAAGGTGGATTTACTGTTTTAAAGTTGCACATTTACTGTCTTAAAGGTTACATTTACTGTCTTAAAGGAACATTTATTGTCTTAAACTGCATAATCCGATGGCTTTGAATTCTGGCATATTTCTAAAATAATGATATTAGGGTTGACTGCCTTGCTCTATTTTACTTTAGTTTAGAGTAACTTTGATCAAAACTAGCTCAGTTTGGAGGCACTCACTGAATCTAACAACAGATACTTCAGTCTAGATTCTAGATTCGATAACTACAGGACACTGATTGCAGCATCCACTCTTTTTTTTTAAATCCCCCCACCTCTCAATAAAAATTGTGTAGGGAATAAACAACACTGGCAAATGAAGACACTGACCAGAGCGTCTTGAAGAAAGTCAAGCTCGATCGGTGCATTTACGGGAGACGCGACACCAGCTTCGACTGCCTTGGCCGAGGGCTCCGCACCACCCAGTGCAGTGTTGTGAGGCATACTCGAGAGGTCCATGAGGTCAGAGGTCACGCTTGGCGTCGGGGACACGCTCTGGCGGGGACGTGATCCATCCGAGGTCCGACTGGGGGCGCCACCAGTTGTTGCAGGGGATGCCTGTTGTAGCACCAGGTGGCGCTTCAGTATAAAGCCCTTGATCACTAAATGAGGAAAGAGAATATTGTTGAGTTTAACCGCCGGCCTATTTAGGCCTATTTGCCACATCGATTAAAGCTGCACTGCCCGATAACAATATCCATTTTTTTTAAAAACCTAATCACTTATCTACATTGGTCGTAATGCTCGCATTGCGTTTGATGCGAGGGAAGGAAGAGACCCTCCCCCCGCCTCCTGCCGCCGCCCGGCTTTCTCACCTTCCCTGTCATCCCTCCCTCAGCTTTCTCCCACCTCGCCCTCTCGCCCTGCCCCGCCGCTTTCTCACCTTCCCCGCCTGTCGCCTCCCCGCTCCTTCCCTTATAAGGCCGCCCGCCGGCCTCCCTCAGCCACTCGCCTTCCAGCCGTCCTCCCTGCTCTAGTAGGCCCCGGACTCATCACCACACCCAGACCTTCACCCTCCGCCGAGGCGCCGCCCAAGCCTCACCCTCCTCAGCCTTCTCGCCAGGGTACCCCTCCCCCATTATCCTGGCCCAGGCCCTTGGGCCTCAGAGGCGGTCCACGCCTCGTGCCCCCGCCTCGGGCACGCCTCGAGCCCTCTCCTCCGTCTTGGTGGAGGGCTCTTCGGCGCCCCTCGCCACGAACACTCAAAGCTCACCCGGAGCTCCTTAGTCCTAAGCTTATTTTCACCGCATTGTTTCCTTGTACATAGCTTGTCTTTTTTCCTTGTTGAGGTGTTTCATTAAAGCGCCTCTTTTTCCCAACCCCGCCTTGCTTTCTTCCTTTTCGCGCATCAGAACCTATATACCCAACTTAGATAATGATACGCTTGTTAAGCATGTGTTGCTACATAGAAGGACATACTGGGTCAATTTAAAGGCACCTATCACTGCTGAAGCATATGTGGGTCAGAGTTTTGACAAGCATGGCAAAATTAATGTTGGCATGTTTACACTTCAAATATCTCCGAAGCAAAGTTACTTCAAACTAAAAAAAATAAGGTAGTTTATAACGATAAACCTAATATAGGCCTCTGTATCTCAGGAAATGACAAAAATTCAAAAAGCATCGGACTATGCAACTTTAACACACAATAACTGGTTCAGCCTGGTAACCCATTGGGCATAAGCTGGTAAGGCTGGTGGTCAGTTGGGAACCCATTGGCCCACTGAGCCGAAGGTGATGAGTTCATTATGGTTCTGAACAAGGGGTAAAATATTCCGATATTCGGCAAGGGAGGAATGCAAATGTTTTATTACTGATCGGTGTACATGACCAGGTGCATATAAGTCAGCCTCACGAAAACGGGCCAATCGGTAGTCAAGTGAAGATGTCGGTGTCGCAATTCTTAAAAGTGTAGTGCATTTCTTTGTTTCATATTAAATTATCCTAGAAACAAATAAGGTTGTTGTATTTTCTCTACCTTTACATTCAGTATAAATTTAAGGACTTTCCAACATCTCTGTCAATGCTAAACTATAATTATATCGATCGAAGCCGACATCCAATGATCGACGCCGACAACTTTAACAGATGTTGACATCGCAATTCTTAAAGTCTCGTGCATTTCTTTGTTTTATATTAAATTATCCTAGAAACAAATAAGGTTGTTCTATTTTCTCGACCTTTACATTCAGGATAAATTTAAAGTATTTCCAACACCTCTGTCAATGCTAAATTATAATTATACCGATCGTCGCCGACATCCATGCTCGACGCCGACAACTTCCCCAATTGGCCTCTTTTCGTGATCCTGACCCATATATATATATATATATGGGTCGGTGGTGCCTGAGTGGGATGTAAATAGACATGGTGGTGCTTGCAGGTCTGGGGGTGATTGCACTCAGGGCCTAGCCCTTCTGTTGGGGTATGGGTCACCACACTCAAAAGGTGGTTGCCATGGGGCCATACAGCTACTGGTGGTGGGCAGACCACTGGTATCAATGGAGACCAGGAATGCTGGATCCCTATTGGTACGGCCAGGAATGCTCGATTCCCATTGGGGGAAGGAGGTGGTGTGATATTCTACAATGAACCCATGTAACTATATAAGCAATAAACCAGAGGGCTGGACTCTCTTCTATTATACTTTACTCTCTTCGTTTCTCTTTGTCTGTATTGTTTTCCTCATAGCGTACGTACACAGCCACCGATCTGAGCATTAGATGCTACAAAGGTTTAAAGTTGCGTAGTCCCATGGTCATTGTTTCAGACACACATATATTAGGTTGATATGCTATAATCTACGTTCCGTTAGTTTGAAGTTATTTTTATATTACAGGGTTAGCATTGGATATCTGAAGTAAAAACATGCATAATTAATTTTGACATGCACATCATAGGCTTCATCAGTAACGGCTTCTATTAAATTGACTTAGTATTCCTTCAATGCATTAATAAATGCTTAATGAAAGTTTGTTTTATTTAACGACAACTCTAGAGCGCATTGATTTTTATCATCGGCTATTGGATGTCAAACACATGGTCATTCTGACATATTTCTTTGGAGGAAACCTGCTGCTGCTACATAGGCTACTCTTTCCGATAAGCAGCGAGGGGTCTTTTATTTGCACTTTCCCACAGACAGGACAGCACATACCACAGCCTTTGACGAACCAGTTGTGGACCACTGATTGGAACAGAAAACAGCTCAAACTGCAAATGTGTCCACTGAGCAGGATCGATAGGATGAACAACACCATCACAGGTGGACACTATCACCCGAGCTACGTCCCGCTCATGCCATTCGGTTTGAAGGTCTAGAGGTAGGGGTGGGGGGGAGGAGTGTCAGACTGACTGCTGTCGTGTAGCCTGGGTCCGGATATTAAGATTGACAGATATTCTTAATTCACTACTCACCACCATTGTCGACAAACCACCGGTCCTTGTTGCCCATCGGGTCTCCTTCCTTGATGACTCCGACCAGTGAGCCCCCAGGACACGCGAGGTCCATAGGTTGCGAAGCGGGCGTGTCGGCCACCACTCGGAACAGCCGGTCGGCAGGGTACACCTGCATTAGATACACTCGCTGACCATCGCTCTGAGATAAGTCTCCGTCCTGAAAGGCATCAATACCAGTGGAGATCAGATTTAACAACAGTTCTCTTAAAATTGTAAAAGAAACCACAATTAAACAACAACAAAAACTAAAAGATTTCCAGTTTGGCATCAATTTAGAATTATGTAAAATTAGAATTATGACTGACTGCTACAGACACTCATCTCTGGTTCTTAGTATGCGCCTGGTTCTAACTACGCAGACACGGTCTGTGGTTCTGATATATAAGTACTTGCCTTGTTATAACTGTCTACTGCAATCTATGGATCGCATAGACTCTATATAACTACTTGCCTTGTTATAACTGTCTACTGCAATCTATGGATCGCATAGACTCTATATAACTACTTGCCTTGTTATAACTGTGTACTGCAGACAGTATGTGGTTATATACATATACGTATGCATATAGATATATTATATGTACATTATATATATATGTGTACATGTGTACAGGTATACATGTATATATATACACCTACATATATTGATATATAGATATGAGCCTATCTCAAAAGGTGATAACTCTTCTTTTTTTTGTCCATTGTAACGATTGACACAAAACAGCACAGAAACGGTTACACTGAAAACATAAGGACATTTGCTTCAAATCAATATGTATTCTATTGGGATTATGAAACACCATGTAAAAAACAGATTAGTTTATCCTGAGCAAATGCATAAGCAGATAGTATGTTGATCGTTACAATGGACAACGTTTTGTCCCATATTGCTTAGCACCTTTTGAGACAGTCTCATATATATGCTGTATAAGCCATTATATGAGTATAATAAGCCAGAAGATCCATCTACTCCCCACCCATCGCCTGAGCACCTCTACTCATTAGGTCATCTATTGGTACCGCATGATCTACCCGCGTGGCGCCACCTGCTCGCCCAAGCCTCAGCGGCCGTCGTGCTCACTCACTGTACCGCTAAAAACTACTCGCCTGGTTCTGGCTGTATGTTCCTGACAACCGCTTTGCCCCCTTTGGCTCTAACCGTGGATTGAAGGCACGCGGAATGAAAGAGATATCGGACAGCGCCTCTACAGCTATCGTGTGCGCGATGTTGAAAGCCTCCGCCAGGGGAACGCCATCGTATCCTAGCACCAGAGGCACCTAGTAATTCAACAAAGAACAACCAAATTTTAACAACGAAAGATTTAACAAGGAACAATCAAATTTTAATAAAGCATCCCTTGAATTGACACGGGAAGCTCTGACCTGGAGGTCCCACGCTTTGGTGGTTGGGCCTCTGATGCACATAAGCGATATATAAACACTAATGACTCACACAAGGTCAACGCTGCCCTGGTCCGGGCCTTATCACACAACTGAACTTACAACACATACGATACATTTGGCTTAGCCGATATTTTAAAGACATTAGATTATATAATTTTAATAACCGATTTAATTAATAATATTTAATATTAAATATATATATAATTATTACTGTTAATAATTAAGTAACTGTTGCCAACCGCTAGTTGCTGTCATTTATTCAACTCCACTCAATTACTCATATGTCTCATCTCCCCTCACCTCACTAACATTCCTCACCACTTCGATCACCACATGACCTTTTCCATGCAGCATTTGGACGCCACACCTCAAAAATGTAATGCCCCCGGGGGCTGCCCGGATAAAGCCATTGACTGTAATGATGGAGCAATGCACACACAAAATGTACAAAATGAACGCTTCGAAGGGTTGACTTCAAGGCTTATCTAATTTTTTTGGATTGGCGTTGATGGGGTTTTGCACCTTAACTCCTTATATAATGGTTTAAAAAAAAAAAGAGTTAAATGTTGAAACTCACAGAAAGGAGATGGAACATCTCATCGAGCGCCTTCTGGTGAGACGCCCGCTGGACGGTGACAAGCCGAGCGATGCACTCTGTGACGATCTCGATGGCGATGTCGTAAAGGCACGGTAAGTCGTCTAACAGCTGCGCGTTCAGCGCCTCATAGTCGTTCTTCATCCGGTTCAACTCTTGCTGCGCCTGAAAATTTAACGCGTAACCAGAATGCAGGCCTTGCTTCCACAGCACGCATGTATACACAATTTACTGCTGTGACTCTTTTGTCTTCGTTCGCCTTCTTCGACTTAGTTGAGGTTGGTTCGTTGGTTGTTGGTTGGAGTTTTACATCCTGGCAATATTTAAGGCCATATCAACCAGACGGGATGGCCGAATGAGTTGAGCGTCCGTCTCCCATTTTGGTAGATTGTGGGATTCGAACCCATCAGTTTGAATCCTGGTCAAATCAAACCAACGATTTAAAAATTGATAATGGTCGCTCCCTAGCCAGGCGCTCTGCATTATTAGGATGGGGCAAGGGCTTGTTGGCTAAGTGTCAGGATAATGTGACTGTGTGGTATATCAGGTGATGGTGCTGGCGGTCTGGTCTCTCAGTGGGGGAGCACCATAAAGTCACCATGAGTGCGCACTGTCACAATTCAGTACCCGTCCTGATGACCTTAAATGTTGCCAGGATGTAAAATTCCAATAACCAACCTAAGCCTAAGGTCATATCAGGATAGGTACCGACTTGTGACTGTGTACTCATGGCGACTTTACAGTGTCACATTATCCTGACACTGATCTAACCAGTCCTTGCTCTATCCTATTAATGCCGAGAGCGAAGCTAGGAAGGGACAAGTATCCATTTTGTAAGTCATTGGTACATTGTTGAGAAATGCCGGCTACTACTTGATTGCATTATAGGTTATATGTTATAGCCATAGAAGGAGTCCTCATAGGTGTGTATAATGATTTCAAATGAGCAGCGTTCAACTATGACCTAATTGAAATCACTCTCCACCCAGCTACTCAAACTATCCATAGGACTCGTAGGTGAAGTTGTGAGTTTCGATCATACTAGTCGCAAGCAGTATTGTACACTCCACCACACAGGCGCCATCTAGTGTACGTGTCACCAATTACCAGTTGGTAAATATTTCAGGCATGTGATTGGGTGCAGGACAAAAAACCTGAAACAATTCTTAGGTTATCGTGGGGACACACAGCATCCCACTTAGTCGTGAGAGGGATCCAAATATTGTATTTCAGAGGTGTTTCGGCGGCCCAGAAAAAAAATGGATTAAAGAAACGCCCATAGAATTCCGGTTTCGGCAGCAAAATAAACCCCAGAATTCCAGTTAAAACCAGAGAAATCACATGCCTGATATTTGCTGAACATTTCTCAGACTTGCATAATCCGATGGTTTGGGGTTTCAGCGATATATTAAATTGATCAATATAAATATAATTAACTTTACCTTGAAGTAACTATTATTTTAACAGGAGACATTTGAAGTGAAATATGCCAAATTAATTTTGACGTGCACATAGAAATGCTGAATATCACAATAGGCTTCAGCAGTGACAAGTTCTATTAAATTGACTTAGCTTTCCATTCTATGCAGCAATAACTGTTTAACAAGTGCACGAGCATCGGATTAAGACTTGCAGGATCAAATCTGGATTAGTGCTTTGACTTAGAATATTGCATGCTCTCAGAGGGTCAAGCAGCTTAAACTTCAAGTAAAACACTCCTGGTGGTGATTAACAACCAATACAACTAAGGATATCGCGAAAGTTAGGAACGGAGATGTCGTCAACATAGCAAGTAAGTTAACATTAAAGGAAAACACTAACCCTGGTAAGCATAACTAAGGATATCGCGAAAGTTAGGAACGCAGATGTCGTCAACATAGCAAGCGTTGAAACAGTAAATTCAAAAGAATATAGGAAAAGCGAACAATATCAAAGCGATGATTTTTGTTAAGCCTTTGGGGAAATCAAATCTGTTTACCGCATAGCCAACATCTGACTATTCTTAACCCGAAACATCCAGGGCTTGGCTATAGATCGTCCACTACCCAAGTATCCACTGTACAAATATCCCACTCTGTGGATAGCCACCATCTTTAATATCCACCATCTTAGATATCCCCTGTCCAGAGATCCACCATCTTGATATCCCCCATCTTGATATCAACCACCTGGAATATCCCCATCTAGATATCAACCACCTGGAATATCCCCCATCTAGATATCAACCACCTGGAATATTCCCCATCTAGATATCAACCATTTTAATATCCACCATCTAGATATCAACCATCTGAATATCCCCCATCTAGATATAATCCATCTGAATATCCACCATCTAGATTTCCTCCATCTGGATATCAACCATTCGGATATCAACCATTCGGATATCAACCATCTGGATACCCACCATCTGGATATCCACCATCTAGAAATAAACCATTTAGATATCAACCATCTGGAACATCTTCATCATTCTCTAACTAGATATCAACTATCTAGATATCCACCACCTGGATATCCACTATCTGGATACCCACTATCTGGATATCCACCATCTGCTCTGTTCTGGTAGCTGGTAGTAGTAGCCCCTGTGGGACACAATCCTAACCTATATGCTGACACACTTATGCTTACCAGGGTTAGTGTGTTTCCTTTAATGTTAACTTACTTCAAGGTTGTCACAAATGTTCAAGAAGTGTTGAAAAATCTAGTGGTCCGATTATGGTGCAACTTTCCATGTTATCACAAACACTACACACCAATATCCCTCACTTTATTGAATTTAAAATGTAAGATCAGGAAAGTTAAATTATGCCAAACATCATGGGACTATTAATGACGTATTCATCACCAGTTGCCATAAAAACACCTTCAAGAAAGTGTGCTGCCTCAAATCCAAATGATCAAATTCAAGCCCTTCCCTGACTTGTAAAGAATGTTACTAATCCTTCAAATGAGAAATCATTTAATCAGTTTTGTATTGTGATTTTCGTTATTGTCTGGTTGAAATGTATGAAAGGTTGAGGTGCACAACATGACAAATCCAATTTAGTGGTTTTCTGTGAAATAGAATTTATTGTTGTGCTTTTCAGTTAACTCAATCAATTTCATATTGAGTAGGGCATTATATAGGGGATATGGCAGCTTCTACGAAAATAAACTGGATTTGATTGTCTAAATGATGGCAGCTTCAGCTCAAATGTGATAGTCATGGTTTCATTTCGGCTCAGATGGCGTTTTTTTAATTTTGCGCCTGAACCCTTCATATGCCGTTTGTAACAGATTTTCGTTCTTATATATCTATATGTGTTAGCGCATCCTTACAGTTTAGGTGTTTACTTGTAATGGTGGAAGAGGACATACAGGAAGTATAACGGACCATCTTGCCAAAGTGCTGCTCTGTCAACGATACAGGATTCTTACGCTTTTAGCTAAACATAATTCCATCACCTTCCAGTACGAGAAACCACTATTTTTCCAATCCTTTTCAAGGATCATGAGGCGTCATTTTGCAGTATTTTTTAATGGTCCAATTAGCCCTCCAAAGGAGCAAGCTTTAAATTCTGTGCGTAGCACAGCTTTAAAGCTAGTGTGTTGTTGTACTCCCTAGTATATTGTTATACTCCATAAGAATCAACACTGTCGTCCGGCGCGAGTGAGGTCCTTACCATGACCTACATTTGGTGCTGGCTACATCAGAGGTTACTACCATGTGCAGTTTGACTTCCTTACCATGACCTACATTTGGCGCTGGCTACGTCAGAGGTTACTACCAGGTGCAGTTTTACTTCCTTACCATGACCTATATTTGGCGCTGGCTACATCAGAGGTTACTACCATGTGCAGTTTGACTTCCTTACCATGAGCTACATTTGGTGCTGGCTACGTCAGAGGTTACTACCAGGTGCAGTTTGACTTCCTTACCATGACCTACATTTGGTGTGGACTACATCAGAGGTTACTACCATGTGTAGTTTGACTTCCTTACCATGACCTACATTTGGTGTGGACTACAGCAGAGGTTACTACCATGTGTAGTTTGACTTCCTTACCATGACCTACATTTGGTGTGGACTACAGCAGAGGTTACTACCATGTGCAGTTTGACTTCCTTACCATGACCTACATTTGGTGCTGGCTACGTCAGAGGTTACTACCATGCACAGTTTAACATTCTTACCATGACCTACATTTGGTGCTGGCTACGTCAGAGGTTACTACCATGCACAGTTTAACATTCTTACCATGACCTACATTTGATGCTGGCTACGTCAGAGGTTACTACCATGTGCAGTTTGACATTCTTACCATGACCTACATTTGGTGCTGGCTACGTCAGAGTTCACCTACCATGCGCAGTTCGACGTCCTTGGTGGACTTGAACTTGATCTGGGCGTGGTCGTAGTCGAGCAGCTTGTCGTGGCGCTTCTTCATGACCTTGGCGGGTCCGGACAGCATCATGATGAGGCGGCTCAGCGGGCACAGCACCTCACCCTCCACGTCGAATTTCTGTCACAACCAGAGAAGCGCAGCGAGGTTTCGGTTTGGGCATAATGGGATATTATGTCCTAAGCTCAAATTAAGTTAGCACACTCATAGCGACCTTCTTTTAAGTGCTGCCCTATTGGAATCTATATCGTGCCGGCGATGGTTTTGAGTTTCTGCCATATTTGTTTTAGATAAATATATTAGGTTGCTCGCTATAATCTACTTTACTTTGGCTTGAAGTAACTTATTGTCGTTGTGGGGGTGGGGGGTGATGCTCGTTATAATCTACTTTACTTTGGCTTGAATTAACTTATTGTCGTTGTGGGGGGGGGGGGGTGATGTAAATGGGAAATATTTCGCCTAGAGCGGGAATTGAACCCACATCTTTTGCACTCCATACCAGTGTGCTAACCATTACACCACCTAGGATGCCTGATGTCACCACCCTACCTACGCCTACCTGTCTATGCGGCTCCTTGCCTGAGAGATCAGTGCAGACTACTACATTATTTTTAATGGGCTAACTTTGGAGAATACATGCACAATTGATTTTGGTGTGCACATCAAAATTCTGGATATGGGTTTCATTTACCCTTTTTCGGACAGCCGTGTAGCACCGAATCAAAAAACTGCAATATATGTTTAATGAGTACTCCAGTAATTAAGTTGGATATGTAGGATCAAATCTAGCTACCCAGTCCTGATATGACCTTAAATGTTGCTAGGACGTAATACAACAACAAACAATCAATCAAATCTAGTTAGAGTTGCATAGTCCAATGGTCTTGAATTTCTGTATTTTTTCTGAGATAAATATATTAGCTCGATCACTAGGATCTACTTTACATTAGTTCAAAGTTACGTTTATTTTACAATGGTTAAGCTTTTGAGATATTTTGAGTGCAAACATGGAAAATTAATTTTGGCAAGCTTGCCAAAACTCTGACAGCATAGACTTCTGCAGTAACAGGTTCTGTTAAATTGCCTTCTACGCAGAAACACATGCTTAATAAGTGCATCAGTATCTAAGTTAGATATGTAAAATCAAATCTAGATAATTTGTTTGGTTTTGAAAATTTGATATTTCATCGGACTATGCAGGTTTAAGTGTTTTAGTTTTGCAAATGTTATACTTTTATCACATCATACAGCTTTAATGAACAATTTTTAGAAGGAATGCATTACTTCAGTGGATGTTAAAAAGATAAATAAATTAAACACAAGAACTTGTAAAGATAATTATTAATAGGAAACAAACGTACGGATTTTCATCTGAAAGGTTTCACATCAATAACACATTAAATGTATAAGCAGGTGTAGTCATTTTACAGGAAGAAAATCCAAGCCAACATTCATTTTTAATACTAGAATAAGACTAAATGAGAATTACAAACTGTAAATTGTAATTTATTTATATTTTCTATGTTGGAGGGGCCTTTTGGAGCACGAGCAATATTTTCGACTCAACCAGCTACTATAGCCGTGTTCACACGGGGAATGTAAATCGATTCGTAGAAATCGACTTGCCTAGTTCGACGCACATTTCCCGTGTGAACGGGCGGCTGAGTCGGATTACGCCTGAATCGATTCCTGTGATGCGGATACTGTAAACCACCTGTGGAGGTCGATTACGTGAGTCGATTTCTGTGAATCGATTTATTTTGCCCATGTGGACGCACTGAGGCGGATTAAGGACGTCACACGCATGCGCAGTCGAGACCTTGGTTTGTTGACTTTCCGGTCGATCAAAAGCGCATATTATATAATTTGGTCTATGAACCAGATAGAGGTTCACATATATTTTTTTCATCATTTATTTATAGGTTTTCACTGCCCAGCAGAAGTCTTTACGGTTCCAAAACAATATGATTCAGTCTATACATATCTAGGTCGAACCCACTCTCTCGTGGTGACGTCGCCTAACCGAAAACTGGCACTGGTCAGACTGGACTTGCTCATGTGCAGCTATCGATTTCCGGCCCAAGTACTGCCCATGTGAACGGATGTCTAAATCGATTCATATGATTCGCCTTGGCTGAATCGCTTTAGATTTTGCCCGTGTGAACACGGCTTAAGTTTACATTGTGTTATGTCTATGGAAGCATACGCTAATACATATAATAATCTTTACCGAAGAAAGATTTACATAATCAATTTGACAAATGACTATTCTGTTAAATAAATTCTAATATACGGATGCATAATTTCGATGGTTCAAAAACGAGCATATTTAATATGGCTATATCAACAATAAGAACTAAATATTCCGAATTATGTACCTATATATATATATGTATTATATATATATATATATATATATATATATATATATACATATTATATCTATATAACAATAATATATATACAGATATATATATACATATATATATATATAATATATATATAGTATAGTTATACGAGTCTTACCTTGGTACAGATGATGGATAACTGTTGTTTTACCGAGGTATAAGCCTCGGATAGATGTGGGCTAGGGAGAGGTAAGCACGTCCGGTACCAGCAATCTTAACCTACTTATTGAGGATAAAAATGACTTTCAAACAATGGATACTATTACTTTACCGAAAAGGTACACCAACGGAATAGATGTGGCAGGGTGTGGCGGGAGGGCCCTAGCCCACATCTATCCGAGGCTTATACCTCGGTAAAACAACAGTTATCCATCATCTGTACCAAGGTAAGACTCGTATAACTATACTATTTTACCTCGGTAAACAGCCTCAGGCTAGCCTCAGGCTAGGGAGACCTTTACATAATTCATTTTTATCCTTAATATCATTCTTTCTTATTATTATAACATTCTAAATTTTTGTTCTCACCTATTCTTGTTAGTTGGCGAGAAGACGCTTTGCAACGCCGGTAGGCTTTTCTAGTCGTTTATTATAATGTTTTGCAAACGACTTAGCCGTCTTCCAGCCTGCATGCGCTAGTATTCTTTTCACAGAAATACCAAGCACCCGTGCCTTGGAGACCATGGCTCCTCTAGTTGAGTGGGAAGAGTATTTACTCGTATCCACTCCAGCCAATTTCAACACCGTAATTGTCCATCTGGCAAGTGTGTCTCGTGAAATCGCCTTATGTGGCTTTATAAAGCTCACTAATAGTTGTTGTGATGCACGTAAATCCTTTGTCTTGTATATATAAGCCCGTATGGCCGACACAACACATAATTTCCGATCATTCGGAAAACAGTCTAAGTGAACCGTTGATAAAGGGTCACCTAACGTGTTCGATTTGAGCAATTTTTCTAAATCAAACGTAGCTTGTTGCTTGTCTATTTCTAATCCAGTTAAGGATAAAGCAACAATCGTCTGTCCTCTGTGTCCGGTTACTAACAATAACAGGACCGCGACCTTAAAACCTAACTGTTTTATATCTAACCACGAGTTGTGAGGCCAAGCCTGAAACAACTTAAATACTATAGAAACATCCCAAAACCGACTATACTTTGGTTTTGGAGGATTCCTTTGATAAATTGAACGAAGTAAATAACAAATAACATAATGTTTTCCAACTGTTTCGCCATCAATTCTAGGTAATATAATTGATAACGCACACCTCGCCGCATTAATCGATCCAAAGGAAAGTCCTTCATCCTCTAGAGAACGAAGAAACCGAGCTACTTGTGAAATCTTTGGATTTGTTGGCTTAACTTTCATTAACAAACAATGTACACCCCATTTCTTTAAATAGGTTGTATACATTTTGACAGTTCCTGGCCTCCAGGCATCCGATACTATCCTATCCTCAGTAATTCTGTCCAATCCAAATTGCTGTAGCTGCTTCCTTAGAAAAGGAATGCCAATAGGGGCGTCGTTGACACGTCGCCGTGAACCACTAGCGGTCCGTGGTGCGTCAGATTCCCGAGTTTTCTTGGGAATCGTATACGATCTTTTGCCAGTTGTGAAACTGCTGGCAGCCAAGGTTGCGTGTCCCAATCGGGCACCACCAGTATCGCATGTGTCCCTTCCAAGCCGATTTTTCTCACTACTCGGCTGATAATGCTAAATGGTGGGAAAATATAAAAATAATTATTTTCCCAGGTAATAGCAAACGCATCTACTTTCCAAGCATCCGGTTCAGGATGCCAAGAAACATAACAGGGTAACTTGTTATTATTTCGTGATGCAAATAAGTCAACTTCAGGTGTACCCCATTTTTCACAAACGAAGTTAAACAAAGGTGTAGAGAGAGACCACTCTAAATGGTCATGGAAATTTCTACTTTTATAATCTGCAAGTGTATTTTGTGACCCTGGAATATGCGCTACAGTCAGCCAGACTTGTTGAGCCTGTGCCCAGTTCCAAATCAGTTTAGATAACTGATTGCAAGACTTTGATTTGGTTCCACCCATGTTACGAATATATGCCATGGCAGTAGTATTATCAGTTAGTATTCTAACCTGTGATTTATTTATCTTTACTAAACTACGTAAGCCCAGATAAATAGCACGCAATTCTAGTGCATTAATATAGTCTGATTTTTCATCATCAAGCCATCTACCTCCTGTTGTGACCCCATCTCGATGAGCTCCCCAACCTTCTAACGAAGCATCAGTAGTAATTACTGTATTAGGTTCCGCCATGCGGATTGGATTTGGTGAACTTGCTATATGTTGCATCCACCATCCAATATCCTGTAACCCTTCTTGCGAAATAAACATCTTTCGCTCAAAATTGCCTTTAGTTCGTGTTAACGCTAAATTTTTATCTATTTCTAGCGACTTAATATGGGCCTTCCCATATAACACAGCAGGTGCATATGAGGTCATTATGCCAATAAGAACAGCAACCTGTCTAATTTTTGGCTTTGATAACTTAATAAGCTGAGTCGCTGTAGTCATAAACTTAATTAGTTTTTGTTCTGTTATCGACACTGTAAGGGACTGTGTATCCAGAATAAACCCTAAACATTTGAGTTGTTTTGTTGGTTTAAACACTGACTTTTGTTGATGTACATAAAACCCCAATTTAGTGAGTAATGCACATAAATCCAAAACTGCATTCACACAACCAATTTGTGTTGATGCTATAATAAAAGAATCATCTATGTATGGAAACATTATATGACCCTTCCTCGCCATTACCGAGAAAACAGGTTTAAGCAATTTAGTAAATAAACGTGGCGCACAAGCTAAGCCATTCGGCATACAGGTAAACTCATAGAGTTGGTTATCCCAAATAAATCGAAGAAATTTTCGGTATTGTTCCATTATGGGAAGCGTATAATATGCATCCTGTAAATCAACACTAGCCATCCACGCATCTGGTGTAATCAGATCTCGTGCCGTATCTAGAGAGAACATTTTAAAATGTCGATATTCCACCCTTTTATTAAGGATTGTTAAATCCAGGATCATTCGAACATCACCATTAGGCTTCGGTCTCGAGAAAATGTTTGAAATAAACTGTCCTGAACAGTGTGTCACTTTTTGTATAATTCCTTTCTCAAAGAATTTATGTACCTGTTTAGTTAGTGCGTCTCGTTCAACTGGTTGAATGTTATATGGAAAAGGTATTATACTTTGTACAGGAATTTGTGTAAAAGGAATTTGAACACCCCTAACTATTTCTATAATTTCTTGGTCACTAGTAATTTTGTGCCACTCAGAAATATGATTACTAATATTACCAGCCACAAAGTTGCTTACAGTTTGTGTGTTTTTAGAGGCTGCAGGGACTTGTAAAGTTTGTGTTTGGACCTCTACTTGGACCCGCCCCTGGGGAAAGGTCTCGACGAGTTGAACCCTCGGCCTATTGGCCGTGCGGTGTTGTCGGTCCAGCCTGGGCGAGCGCCCCGGCCCCGAAACCCTTGACCGAAGTTTGAACTCGGTCTGGTTCCTCTGGTGAACCGTCGTGGACGAAAATCCCCTCGTGACTTTTTGAAACGAGGAACTTCCTGTTTCTTCTTGCCATCCATGTTTTTGCCACTCTTGGCTGCAGTCTCTACCTCTTTATAGAGGTATTGTAGTTGACCGCCAAACATCTTGGTATTATCTAAAGGTTTCCCTTTAATCGGCTCTGGAGCAAGATAGAGCGTAAACTCCTTCCCCTCATTATCGGTAACCTTCTTAGAGCGAGCCACTTCTTTGCCAGCATCTGTGCAAACTGACTTGAAGACATTTTCATATCTTCGAAACGACAGGTAATTACCTGCCGCCGCTAGTACTGCAATGCCTTTGTCCATTGTCTTAGCCAAAGACGAGAACTTATTTTCACTCTGCATCCTATTAGCCACAGGAACAATAGCTGTTAGGGTAGCCAACACTGCCTTATGCACTGTGTGCAACACATCCTCAAACTTCTTACGGTCATCCGTCATATTGACATCCCGATCCATTTCTTTAATGATGGAGTTGGGAACACCCTTTATGCCTGTTAACTCATCTCCTAACTTGGAGATAACCTCCGCCGGTTTGAACGTGCGAAAATGACCATTCACGGTCTCGCGCATAAGCGTAGTGGTTTTAACCCGCTTAGCCTTTGGCTTCTCCACCTTCTTAGCCACTTTAGTGCCAATGTCCGCATAGACCCCTTCATAACGGTGTCTGAGTCTGATTCCGTAGAAGTAGACTCAGTGGACGACTCAGAAGAAGAATATTTCCTCTTCCTCTTCTTCTTTTTGGACTTAGTCTTCCGCTTTTTGCGAAAACCAGTCTCTGCCCGCTCCTTGGTGAATTCATCACCCGAAGAAATCACCTGTTTCTTCTTCTTCCTCCGTTTAGGAGAAGGAGGAGGAGGAGCCTTAAGCTCCACCGCCGAGTCTGTGTCCAAGAAATCCTCAAACGAATCCTCTTGGACACTCGGCCTACGCCGCTTCCGAGACACAGGCGATTTGGCAGTCAAGATGTGGCTTTCCAATCGTGCAAAGCGAGCCTCCCAATCTGGAGGCGCAGGCACATCAGGCACTGCGTCCTCGTCCGGGTCGGAGAGGATATGCGCCCGGGGCTGTGTCGACGGCCCTGCCGACAACACAGTGAGGAGTCGTACTCCTCGTCCACTCCACTCGGAACACGCCCCTCGGCTGCTGCTGCACCGCGCTTACTCCGCTTCGTGGCCATCGGGAGCTGAAACAAAGATTTTTGGTCAGTCCCGGTATATATATATGTCACAATATGGTTGTTTCAAACTCATTTGGACATCTATTGGTGTTAGAGAACGTGTTTATACCGTTATAACACAGGCGTAATAAGCTAAATTTGTGCGTGGGTTGTGGGTCAAGCCCAAACCTTACGCGGGGTCGGGACCAGTGTATCGGCCCGCCCATCCCTCTGTTCCGCACACTTCTCCCACCTGTGACTACTACGTCAACAAGTTGGAGAAAATGCTACGAAACTCGGAGAAACGCCTGAAAAAGTTTTGTCTAGGGGAGTCTATAAAAGAAACCCAGGAGCATCTCCAACATTACTCTCTATTAGAGTACGAGAGAATTTCCACATGAGATAGGGCGAAACCCACATCTCTACCCATAGTCACACGGTGACCCGGGTGTTGACATAACCGCTAATGACCGGTTTGGTTCCTTCGAGAAACCCACTCGAGTGTTCTATCCTTGGTTGTTTATAACCAAATAACTCGTCCAAATTGGACCAACGAAAGTCTAAACTTTCCATAATGATGCTCTAATGCATCATAATTAAGCTAACCACAGTTTTTATTATACTTACTGCGTATTTGCTTGTATGTAGACTAATTTTGCCGGAGCAACCCAACGACACGTTATCCAGTCGTGAGTTGTATATGCTAATTGCTGGTACCGGACGTGCTTACCTCTCTCCCTAGCCTGAGGCTAGCCTGAGGCTGTTTACCGAGGTAAAATATATATATATATATAATATATATATATATATATATATATATATATATATATATATATATATACACACATTTTCACAAAAACATATGGAACAGCGCAATCAGGACCTGAAAATCGGAATGGTTCCATAGACACCGGAATGGTTGGCAGGTCGGTGCATTACAAAGACCCTGGAACACACCCTTTATATACCCATGCCCCAAACAAGCAATCTGATTGGTTGAGCCGAACATAGACAATAAATAGTATCGTTAGGGGTCACACTGAGTGAAACTCACAAACTGGTGGAAGAGGTTGGACGCGATGACGTTGTGCACCGTGCAGAACTGCTGTACCTCCGGCTGCCCGCTACTCTCCCCGTAGTAATCCGCGATGTCATTAGCTATCGACTCCTGAAGGCTGACCGTCTCCTACAATAAACAGTCAGATTACCAATCAAGGCTCACTGTCTCCTACAGAAAACAGTCAGATTGCCAATCAAGGCTCAGACTTGTACAGTTAAGAGTCAGATTACCAATCTAGACTAACTGACTCCTACAGTTAACACAGCCAGATTACCAATCAAGAATCACATTCCTACAGTTAACAGTCAGATTAACAATCAAGGCCCAATGTCTCCTACAGTTAACAGTCAGATTACCAATCAAGGTTCACCATCCCCTATAATTAACAGTCAGATTACCAATCAAGACTCAGTCTCCTACAGTTAACAGTCAGATTACCAATCAAGGATCACCATCTCCTACAGTTAACAGTCAGATTGCCAATCAAGGCTGGCCCTCTCCTATAGTGAACATATTCAGATTACCAATCAAGGTTCACCGTCTCCCAGAGTTAACAGTCAGATTAACAATCAAGGCTCACTGTCTTATACAGTTAGCAGTCAGATTACCAATCAAGGCTAACCATCTCCTACAATTAACAGTCAGACTACCAATCTAGACTCACTGTCTCCTACAGTTAACAGTCAGATTACCAGTCAAGGCTTGCCGTCTCCTACAGTTAATGCACTCAAATTAGCTTCAGA
>CM059193.1:30777158-30834552 GCA_030323885.1 Branchipolynoe longqiensis
TATACATTTTGACAGTTCCTGGCCTCCAGGCATCCGATACTATCCTATCCTCAGTAATTCTGTCCAATCCAAATTGCTGTAGCTGCTTCCTTAGAAAAGGAATGCCAATAGGGGCGTCGTTGACACGTCGCCGTGAACCACTAGCGGTCCGTGGTGCGTCAGATTCCCGAGTTTTCTTGGGAATCGTATACGATCTTTTGCCAGTTGTGAAACTGCTGGCAGCCAAGGTTGCGTGTCCCAATCGGGCACCACCAGTATCGCATGTGTCCCTTCCAAGCCGATTTTTCTCACTACTCGGCTGATAATGCTAAATGGTGGGAAAATATAAAAATAATTATTTTCCCAGGTAATAGCAAACGCATCTACTTTCCAAGCATCCGGTTCAGGATGCCAAGAAACATAACAGGGTAACTTGTTATTATTTCGTGATGCAAATAAGTCAACTTCAGGTGTACCCCATTTTTCACAAACGAAGTTAAACAAATGTGTAGAGAGAGACCACTCTAAATGGTCATGGAAATTTCTACTTTTATAATCTGCAAGTGTATTTTGTGACCCTGGAATATGCGCTACAGTCAGCCAGACTTGTTGAGCCTGTGCCCAGTTCCAAATCAGTTTAGATAACTGATTGCAAGACTTTGATTTGGTTCCACCCATGTTACGAATATATGCCATGGCAGTAGTATTATCAGTTAGTATTCTAACCTGTGATTTATTTATCTTTACTAAACTACGTAAGCCCAGATAAATAGCACGCAATTCTAGTGCATTAATATAGTCTGATTTTTTCATCATCAAGCCATCTACCTCCTGTTGTGACCCCATCTCGATGAGCTCCCCAACCTTCTAACGAAGCATCAGTAGTAATTACTGTATTAGGTTCCGCCATGCGGATTGGATTTGGTGAACTTGCTATATGTTGCATCCACCATCCAATATCCTGTAACCCTTCTTGCGAAATAAACATCTTTCGCTCAAAATTGCCTTTAGTTCGTGTTAACGCTAAATTTTTATCTATTTCTAGCGACTTAATATGGGCCTTCCCATATAACACAGCAGGTGCATATGAGGTCATTATGCCAATAAGAACAGCAACCTGTCTAATTTTTGGCTTTGATAACTTAATAAGCTGAGTCGCTGTAGTCATAAACTTAATTAGTTTTTGTTCTGTTATCGACACTGTAAGGGACTGTGTATCCAGAATAAACCCTAAACATTTGAGTTGTTTTGTTGGTTTAAACACTGACTTTTGTTGATGTACATAAAACCCCAATTTAGTGAGTAATGCACATAAATCCAAAACTGCATTCACACAACCAATTTGTGTTGATGCTATAATAAAAGAATCATCTATGTATGGAAACATTATATGACCCTTCCTCGCCATTACCGAGAAAACAGGTTTAAGCAATTTAGTAAATAAACGTGGCGCACAAGCTAAGCCATTCGGCATACAGGTAAACTCATAGAGTTGGTTATCCCAAATAAATCGAAGAAATTTTCGGTATTGTTCCATTATGGGAAGCGTATAATATGCATCCTGTAAATCAACACTAGCCATCCACGCATCTGGTGTAATCAGATCTCGTGCCGTATCTAGAGAGAACATTTTAAAATGTCGATATTCCACCCTTTTATTAAGGATTGTTAAATCCAGGATCATTCGAACATCACCATTAGGCTTCGGTCTCGAGAAAATGTTTGAAATAAACTGTCCTGAACAGTGTGTCACTTTTTGTATAATTCCTTTCTCAAAGAATTTATGTACCTGTTTAGTTAGTGCGTCTCGTTCAACTGGTTGAATGTTATATGGAAAAGGTATTATACTTTGTACAGGAATTTGTGTAAAAGGAATTTGAACACCCCTAACTATTTCTATAATTTCTTGGTCACTAGTAATTTTGTGCCACTCAGAAATATGATTACTAATATTACCAGCCACAAAGTTGCTTACAGTTTGTGTGTTTTTAGAGGCTGCAGGGACTTGTAAAGTTTGTGTTTGGACCTCTACTTGGACCCGCCCCTGGGGAAAGGTCTCGACGAGTTGAACCCTCGACCTATTGGCCGTGCGGTGTTGTCGGTCCAGCCTGGGCGAGCGCCCCGGCCCCGAAACCCTTGACCGAAGTTTGAACTCGGTCTGGTTCCTCTGGTGAACCGTCGTGGACGAAAATCCCCTCGTGACTTTTTGAAACGAGGAACTTCCTGTTTCTTCTTGCCATCCATGTTTTTGCCACTCTTGGCTGCAGTCTCTACCTCTTTATAGAGGTATTGTAGTTGACCGCCAAACATCTTGGTGTTATCTAAAGGTTTCCCTTTAATCGGCTCTGGAGCAAGATAAAGCGTAAACTCCTTCCCCTCATTATCGGTAACCTTCTTAGAGCGAGCCACTTCCTTGCCAGCATCTGTGCAAACTGACTTGAAGACATTTTCATATCTTCGATACGACAGGTAATTACCTGCCGCCGCTAACACTGCAATGCCTTTGTCCATTGTCTTAGCCAAAGACGAGAACTTATTTTCACTCTGCATCCTATTAGCCACAGGAACAATAGCTGTTAGGGTAGCCAACACTGCCTTATGCACTGTGTGCAACACATCCTCAAACTTCTTACGGTCATCCGTCATATTGACATCCCGATCCATTTCTTTAATGATGGAGTTGGGAACACCCTTTATGCCTGTTAACTCATCTCCTAACTTGGAGATAACCTCCGCCGGTTTGAACGTGCGAAAATGACCATTCACGGTCTCGCGCATAAGCGTAGTGGTTTTAACCCGCTTAGCCTTTGGCTTCTCCACCTTCTTAGCCACTTTAGTGCCAATGTCCGCATAGACCCCTTCATATACGGTGTCTGAGTCTGATTCCGTAGAAGTAGACTCAGTGGACGACTCAGAAGAAGAATATTTCCTCTTCCTCTTCTTCTTTTTGGACTTAGTCTTCCGCTTTTTGCGCAAACCAGACTCTGCCCGCTCCTTGGTGAATTCATCACCCGAAGAAATCACCTGTTTCTTCTTCTTCCTCCGTTTAGGAGAAGGAGGAGGAGGAGCCTTAAGCTCCACCGCCGAGTCTGTGTCCAAGAAATCCTCAAATGAATCCTCTTGGACACTCGGCCTACGCCGCTTCCGAGACACAGGCGATTTGGCAGTCAAGATGTGGCTTTCCAATCTTGCAAAGCGAGCCTCCCAATCTGGAGGCGCAGGCACATCAGGCACTGCGTCCTCGTCCGGGTCGGAGAGGATATGCGCCCGGGGCTGTGTCGACGGCCCTGCCGACAACACGGGTGAGGAGTCGTACTCCTCGTCCACTCCACTCGGAACACGCCCCTCGGCTGCTGCTGCACCGCGCTTACTCCGCTTCGTGGCCATCGGGAACTGAAACAAACATTTTTGGTCAGTCCCGGTATATATATATGTCACAATATGGTTGTTTCAAACTCATTTGGACATCTATTGGTGTTAGAGAACGTGTTTATACCGTTATAACACAGGCGTAATAAGCTAAATTTGTGCGTGGGTTGTGGGTCAAGCCCAAACCTTACGCGGGGTCGGGACCAGTGTATCGGCCCGCCCATCCCTCTGTTCCGCACACTTCTCCCACCTGTGACTACTACGTCAACAAGTTGGAGAAAATGCTACGAAACTCGGAGAAACGCCTGAAAAAGTTTTGTCTAGGGGAGTCTATAAAAGAAACCCAGGAGCATCTCCAACATTACTCTCTATTAGAGTACGAGAGAATTTCCACATGAGATAGGGCGAAACCCACATCTCTACCCATAGTCACACGGTGACCCGGGTGTTGACATAACCGCTAATGACCGGTTTGGTTCCTTCGCGAAACCCACTCGAGTGTTCTATCCTTGGTTGTTTATAACCAAATAACTCGTCCAAATTGGACCAACGAAAGTCTAAACTTTCCATATTGATGCTCTAATGCATCATAATTAAGCTAACCACAGTTTTTATTATACTTACTGCGTATTTGCTTGTATGTAGACTAATTTTGCCGGAGCAACCCAACGACACGTTATCCAGTCGTGAGTTGTATATGCTAATTGCTGGTACCGGACGTGCTTACCTCTCCCTAGCCTGAGGCTAGCCTGAGGCTGTTTACCGAGGTAAAATATATATATATATATATATATATATATATATATATATATATATATATATATATATACATTTTCACAAAAACATATGGAACAGCGCAATCAGGACCTGAAAATCGGAATGGTTCCATAGACACCGGAATGGTTGGCAGGTCGGTGCATTACAAAGACCCTGGAACACACCCTTTATATACCCATGCCCCAAACAAGCAATCTGATTGGTTGAGCCGAACATAGACAATAAATAGTATCGTTAGGGGTCACACTGAGTGAAACTCACAAACTGGTGGAAGAGGTTGGACGCGATGACGTTGTGCACCGTGCAGAACTGCTGTACCTCCGGCTGCCCGCTACTCTCCCCGTAGTAATCCGCGATGTCATTAGCTATCGACTCCTGAAGGCTGACCGTCTCCTACAATAAACAGTCAGATTACCAATCAAGGCTCACTGTCTCCTACAGAAAACAGTCAGATTGCCAATCAAGGCTCAGACTTGTACAGTTAAGAGTCAGATTACCAATCTAGACTAACTGACTCCTACAGTTAACACAGCCAGATTACCAATCAAGAATCACATTCCTACAGTTAACAGTCAGATTAACAATCAAGGCCCAATGTCTCCTACAGTTAACAGTCAGATTACCAATCAAGGTTCACCATCCCCTATAATTAACAGTCAGATTACCAATCAAGACTCAGTCTCCTACAGTTAACAGTCAGATTACCAATCAAGGATCACCATCTCCTACAGTTAACAGTCAGATTGCCAATCAAGGCTGGCCCTCTCCTATAGTGAACATATTCAGATTACCAATCAAGGTTCACCGTCTCCCAGAGTTAACAGTCAGATTAACAATCAAGGCTCACTGTCTTATACAGTTAGCAGTCAGATTACCAATCAAGGCTAACCATCTCCTACAATTAACAGTCAGACTACCAATCTAGACTCACTGTCTCCTACAGTTAACAGTCAGATTACCAGTCAAGGCTTGCCGTCTCCTACAGTTAATGCACTCAAATTAGCTTCAGATAAACTTCACGGCCTTGCTTAAGAGTCGTAATCCTAAATGACTGTACCTCATAGCCTTTTACTTACCGTGTCATGTATACTTTAATCATACTTAAAAAGATATAACTGTGTAAATAACTTTGTGTAAATACATAACTTTGTGTTAAATAATTACCACTGATGGCGGAAGACCAGTGCTATAGCACTGAGAAATGACATCTGAATAAAATTAATTTACCAACAACAAAAATGCATGGAAAATAATGTGTTTGTGTAGACAATTTTGGGAGCAAGCCAAAAAGCACGATGCACAATTGCTATGTTATTTAGGTCACATCATTGCCCATCGAAGGTAGTGAGCTTTGACATTACTAAGGAGCAAAGCTCCCAACAAAAATGATTAATGAATGCACTAATATCTAAGTTAGGTATGTATGGAAACAATCTAGGGAAGTGCATTGGATTTTGAAAATATTATGTTTTCATTAGATTATGGAACTTTAAATGTGATAGGATATTTTGGGGGCTATATTAGGTAGGTAAGCAGCTTTATTTTTTAGATTAATTCTTTTTTTTTAAATGCCATGGCACTGGTCTTCTGACAAAAACAATTCCAGGTTTTCTTTAAAAAATGATTTTTTTTAATTAGCATTAATTCTAATATTAACAAGTTGAAGTTTCAGAAAGTGAAGGAAAAGAAATGTTAAAATTACATAGTCTGATGATATTGAGTTTCTGGCATTTTTCTAAGATAAATATATTAAATGGATTGTTATAATCTACCTTACTGTAGATTGAAGTAACTTTTATCTTAAATAGCTAAGTTTTGAGATATTTGAATGGCAAATATATCAAATTAGTTTTGGCAAGCATGCCAAAACTCTGACAATATAGGCTTCAGCAGTAACAGGTTCTATTAAATTGACTCATTATCTCCTATGTGTCAACAAATGCTTAATAAGTGCATCAGCATCTAAACTAGATATGTAGAATCAATTCTAGATAAATTGTTTTGGTTTTGACAAGTTTATGCTTCATTGGACTATGCGGCCTTAATTATACAGCGCGATTACCTGGAGATGCTCTATGTAGAGCGCAATGTCCCGAACCAGAGAGCGCACACCTTTCTCCAGCGACATCACCTTCCGCTCCTCCTTGTTGTAGCTTTCGTCAATCGTCTGAGGCAGTGAATAAAGTTAGTTGGGAGCAATTAGTGAGGTAGACGTGTGCTGGCGGCGCCACCTGTCATATTAGGGAATAATAGAGCAATGATTATAGGATATACATCTCCTATATAGTATATGCTCTATAATAAAATTATGGGAAGATAAGAATAAAACGCTATTGGAGAAAACTTGATGGAATCAAATACTATCATATATTTGAATAATTTGTTGCTGTAATTTCAGGTGGTGTATGAAACGCTTAATAAGTGCACCAGTATCTAAGATAGATATCTTTGTAGAATCAAATTTAGATAAGTCTTTTCATTTTGAAAGGTTAAATGCTTTCATCGAAATGTATGGCATTAATAAGCGCAATATTTCAAAAGTGCTCGTATTTAATAAGCGCTTGTGTTATATAAGAGAAATACAAACCTGTATCCCGACCATACGCTGGGTGATGCGGCTGAGTTTCTTCTTGGTAGAGTGCATGCTCAGACGAGAGAACTTATCGGTCAGCTTCTCATCTCGGTCAGTGCGGTACTTGAGCACTAAGGTCACACCAAGGTCACTCATCAGATCATATTTATATAGCCAACTAGTTGGTCTTTTCACTACTTTCTACATATCTTAATTTACCCCTCCCACTTACAATTAATCTAGACTGCCTATGTATTCATGTTGCTAAAATAGCTGTCAAATTATAAGGAACTTACTGATAAGGATAAGGATACGAGTAATACATTTCAGACCTGTTTCATTGTCAACAGGGAGCATTTTGCTTCGAAAATGTTGCTTCGCAACAATTGCTAATCAATTTGGATATTCATTAGCAATCGACATAACTTCTTTCGCAATTCATGACATGATACCAAAGAAAGTGTTCCCTGTGTAAGGCATACTATACGCACAGGGAACATTTTGTTTTGAAAATTTTGATTAGCAACAATTGTTAATCAATTTGAAAATTGATTAGCGATCTACACAACTTGTATCACGATTCACGACACGATACCAAATAAAATGTTTCTTGGTCAACCACAATTACCAGAACTACTATCACATTTATACCTATGCATAGATTCCATATCCTACAAAGATACCAGCTAACAGATAACAGCTTTCTCTATTTAATTTCTTGTACCTTATCCTACCATCATCATCATCATCATCATCATCATAATCATGCTGTCAGTCGCTATGCGACAAAGACTGCTTTCATTACTTGACTGCCGCTCTCCATTTTGTGCGGTTGTACATTTCATGAAAGCTGCCTCCAAAAGTGTTGAAGTGCTGCTGGCTTTTGCAAGTTACCAGCGGCACTCTCTCGGGGAGCAAACAGAGGTTTCACACCGGCAAGAATATGTCCAGACAGGCGCAAAACTATGTGGAACCTTATCCTACCAATCAATCAAAAAACCTACTGTTGTGGTAAGGTTTTTATTGGGTTTTTTTTGGTGTTTTTTTTTAAAACCGCACCTAGAGCGGGAGCAGAACACACACTTCTGCCATTCCGGATATGGCATCTTAGATATTAGCTAACCTGCGCTCGCTGATGAAATCACCCTACCCACGCCTACCTATCTATGCATGTGGCATTTCACTTGGGGAGGTGAGTGCACATCACTATACTACCACGTAAACTACATCTAACTTATCCCATTGCCTCCCCCGTCCTGATATGACCTTAGATGTTGCCAGGACGTAAAGCTCCAACATCCATCCATCCATTGCCTCCTAAAGCCGCTTCCCAGAGTAGTTACCCTTCAGCAATGACATCTGCACATGCGCCATTTGCCCACAAAAGGACTATTAAGACAATTGAATAGAACCTGTTACTGTTGCAAGTAATGCAAGCCTATGATCTCCAGCATTTCAGAATGTACATCAAATCTATTTAGCATGTTTTCACTTCAAATATCTCCAAAGTTAACCGTTTATCAGAAAGAATTGCTCCAAACTAAAGTGGCTTATTTGGAGCACAGCCAATGACTTACAAAATTGATACTCAAAGCTGCATAGTCCGATGAAAACATCAAATTTTCAAAACCAAAACAATTATCTAGATTTGATTCTACATATCTAACTATGGTGGTAGACTTTTGGCAAGCTTGCCAAAATTAATTTTGCACATTTGCACTTCAAATATCTCAAAAGTTAACCATTTAAAGTAAAAGTTACTTCAAACTAACATATTTTGACCAACCTAACATATTTATCTCAGAAAATGACAAAAACTCAAAACCATCGGACTATGCAACTTTAACCTGGGCCGCGTTCAGGGTCCGTCTCGGAGGCGCCTCGAAAATGGCCATGACCTCAGCTAGTTTGAACGGCAAAAGCAGTTTGTTGTCTCGAAAATGTCAGCCCCCATAGGCGGCGGCCATTTGCAATGGAAAAGCTGTGCTGTGACCACTGAATACGGCAGCCATTTTCAAGGCACTTTTCATCTTTCATCTCGAGTCGGAAAAGGGAGGCCGAGACGCACTCTGAACGCAAATAGGCCAAAAAGCATTGCCGAGACGTCTCCGCGGCGCCTCCGAGACGGACCCTGAACGCGGCCCTGGCACTCGGCATTATGCTATATTTTGTTTGGTTGGTTAACGATCCCCCAGTACAAAAAGTAAACATCGGCTATTGGGGGATAGGGCAAGGACTGGTTAGCTCGGAATCAGGATGTCACTGAGTGGGAAATCGGGTCATGGTACCATCGGTCTGGTTTTCCAGTGAGCAGCACTATAAAGTCACATTGAGGGCGCACTGTCACAAGTCAGTACAATTGTCCCCTGCCCTATATAACTAATGTACACACACAAAAAATCAACTTAAGATATTCATTTTTTTTAATGTGGCAGAAACTCAAAAACCATTGGATAATGCAACTTTAAGCAGAGAAAAGTCCAATTGACTAGACACGACTTCTATTGCGAAGCAGCTGGTCCTTACCCAGGTCTTTGCGCCGCTTGTACTCGTTGATGGCAGCGGCCACATCAGTAACGGCATTGATGGCATTCAGCAGAGGCTGCTTGTCCACGTGGTCATCCTCAGTAGCCTACAGTATCAGAGAAGGGCACACTCAGAAGGGCATTACCAATAGGGCATTATCAAGAGGGTAGCATTAAAAGGGCAGCACCAGGGCAGTATCAATAGGGCAGCACCAGAAGAGCAACACCAGAAGGACAGCACCAGAAGGGCATCACCAGAAGGGCATCACCAAAAGGGCATCACCAAAAGGGCATCACCAAAAGGGCATCATCAAAAGGGCAGCACCAAAAGGGCAGCACCAAAAGGGAAGCACCAGAAGGGCATCACCAGAAGGGCATCACCAGAAGGGCATCACCAAAAGGGCATCACCAAAAGGGCATCATCAAAAGGGCATCACCAAAAGGGCATCACCAAAAGGGCAGCACCAGAAGGGCAGCACCAAAAGGGCAGCACCAAAAAGGGCAGCACCAAAAGGACAGCACCAAAAAGGCAGCCCCCAAAGCGCAGCACCAGGACAACACCAGAAGGGCAGCACCAAAAGGGCAGCACCAAAAGGGCAGCACGAGAAGGACACCACCAAAAGGGCAGCACAAAAAGGGCAGCACCAGAAGGGCAGCACTAGATGGACAGCACCAACAGGGAAAGTTTTAAAAGTATTTTGTAGTGAGATATGCTTCATTCTGCACAACTGGCCTAAGCCCCTAGTTTGGGCAGCAAATGATCTATCCCATCTGGTATTGTCTAACGAACCAGGAATTTATCCAAGCTGAATAGACGCTTTGAATACAAAGAGAAACCTTAGAAAACAACATCCTTCTATAAGGCTGACCACCTATAAACCAGACCCTAATAATTAATTAGCCTAAAATTAATATTCAAAGAGCCTACAATTGTCAGGTACATAAGAGTGCTAATGCCAGCACATAGGTAGTACCATCAGGAACCAGCTTAGATCTTTAATTAGGGATGAACTATGCACACACACAAAAATGTACGCTGATGGAGCTTCGCCAGCAGTAGTGTAAACACAGCTAATTAAACATTCCAGACAGAAAAAGCAGCTCCTTAATTACACTCAACAGCGCATAGCTAATTAGCAAAGGAGATTTAGGAGTAGCCTACTCAGCACTTCAAACATACACCAGCGAACAATTCTTCTAGAGTGCATGTGCACAGGACAGGATGTACTGGAGGTTGGAGTGTGCGCAGGGGAAAACAGGATTGAAACTTGTCACTACTTAGCCTTGCACTCAGTGTTACTCAGAGAGGGCAAGGACAGGTTGGCTCAGTATCATGCTAAATGTCACTGGGATATGGGTTCATGGTGCCAGCAGTATGGTACCTCTGTAGCAGCACAATGACGCAAGTAAGTGCCGGTCCTGCTAGGACCTCAGCTGCTGCTGGGATATATAGTCCCAATCACCCATTTAATCGAGTGTGTATTTACCGGCTATACTATTACGCTGCAGACATTTGTTGATAACGATAATAAATTTAATAGAGTGCCCTCACTAGCAGGAGCCTATCTAGGACGCTGTACAATACAATGATAGTTTGACATTTACAGCTGGGTCATTCTCTGAAACTGGGCACTAAAGCGTAAAGTGTGACATGGAAACCAAAAGTGAAAACCTTCCAAGTAATGGCAGAAAACATTCCATATAATAGCAGAAACCATGTTCAAGTGAAGGTTTACATGTTGTACATACGTCAGAGTTGAAAAAAGGCTATTTCACTTTTTGATTTTGATCTTATACAAATTAAGCAATACATTAAAATCATTCGTATATAATGGAAATCAAACACACATCCACATCATTTTAACATACACAACAAATTTAAACAAGACTTTATTGATTGCAGTTAAGCAAAAAAGATTATGTCTTACAAGACAAAAAAGTTGGAAAAAAGTCTTAACAAGTTGGGTAAATGAATGGTGTCAATGTGTAAATTTTCACATTAAACATGTTGGCTGCAGGCTAAGATGGGTAATTTGCACACGAGGCTGTTGCTCTATTTTTAGCCTTCCCCGCGAAGCTCCCCACTACTAGCCCGTCACTTCCCCACTGGCTGCTCTTCACAACACTTCGATCACCCGCCCTCCCACCCACTTTATAAGGGTTTGAGCGCTGCACTGCTGTCATCTTCATCCGATGACCTGTAATCATCTCCACGAGTTGCTCATAACCTGCCTGAACTGATCTGAACTGATCTGAACTGCTCAGGGCATCTGGGTCACCGTGCCTGGCCCTCCAAACGCTGTGCTGATACGTCAGCCAAGATTAAATTTGATTAAATAAATAACCTTTAAACTATGCTCTGTTCTTGCCTTCCTGTTCTTGTATGCTTGTCTGCACGAGTGTGTGAATTAGAATAAAATCCTACAAGCACACTTTTGATACATTTTGTGGGATAGATTAAATACATGTAGTATTGCTAACATATTCAATGCACAGAGGCAAGAATAACTATTTGACTTGCTACCAAAATAAAAAGAAAGTATTAATTATCACCATCGTAACGTAAAAACAAAATTTGTGGTACCCAGTTTCAGAGACCGACCCAGATCTCTACGAAAGTATGAGTCAATCTCTCATGCCATCCACAGTAGTGGATGGAGGCGGCTCAGCCAGGTTTTCGATACACACACCTTTATGAGCTCGTTAAGTAGCAGCGGGTACTTGAGTATTCGCTGCACTGGCTTAATGAGGACAGAGCCCAAGTCGAAGACAGCCATTTGTTTCCGCAGTCTGTCTAACATACCAGTGATGTACACTTGGATCTCGTCATTCTCTTCATACTGAAACAAATAAAGAAATAATCCACATCCAATTATTAACAAAAGGTGACAAATATTTGTTTAATAATCAAAAATATTAGAATATTAAAAAATTATTATTTTTAAATACTTGAAAATTATCTTCTGAGGTTTTTTTTTTAGTTGAACCGCCTTATGTATGTGAAACAGTGACGGATGTGTAAACATTCGTGTAAATCGAGTTTAAAATTTCAATTTATTGTAGTAAATATATTTGACTCGAAAATTAATTTATTATACATACTTGTATTTCTTGATACATGCCGACAACGAAAGAAAATAGATGAATAAAAGTAAATAAATTACATTCTGAGAACAAAACTGATTTTTGTATGGTGTTAGTGAGATATGTACTATTCAAGGCTCTATGTTAAGTCTCACAGCACCTGCTTGTCCTGGAAGACAAGTGTCTCTCAACATTTGAAATGTTCTTGACCCACCCACCCAAATTGTTGTTCAATGAATATATCAACATTTAAAATTATTACTAATATAATTTATCGTTGACTTGTCATTCCTCTCCTTCAATCGATAGCTTTTACTAACAACGGTTATGGTAATCTGTATCGTTCTTGTATCCAAAACTTATCGAATTGGGATTTAAAGCAGTTCATGGTTTGGGTGGAGACGACCGACTTAGGGACGGAGTTCCATCTATCCACAATCCTGTGGCTGAAGCTGTGTTTCCTCAAGTCTAGACGGCATCTTTCTTTTGGCAATTTTGTGGCTGTTACTCTGGGTCATGGTTGATGTTGGGAAGCTAAAGAAGATAGAGGAGTCAGTCTACTCGCCCTACGACAAAAGTTTGTCGTCTTTGCAAATGGACAAACATTACCAGAGAGCTCAGCTTTTGACTTAATATAAAAAGCGACAAATTTTGGGTCTTGAAATTCAATCTTATTTTTACCCACGAGAAAACATTTTCCATTAAAGAGATATGAGGATGCGAGAGGGAATGTAATTAAAGTAAAGTTAAGTCAAACCTTTTCTAGCAGAGCTAGCACGTCGTCATGGTTACGACAATATGGCGCGTATACTTTCTTAAGATCCTCCGTCAACAGTACAAAACTCTCGCCTAGAAAGTAAACAAAACATAAAAAAACTAAATTATTATCTCAACAAGCAAACATGTTACATATACTTGACTTCATTCTCGGATAAGGTTGCATAATCCAATGAAACCATAATAGTTTATAAACCAACAGATTTATCTACATTTGACCCTACATATCTAACTTAGATGCTAATGTATTCATTGATTTCTTCGGGGTAAATCTTTTATCCATGAATACCCATGCTATCCCATATTGCCAAATTGCTATGCAACTTGTGGATAACTATCAGAATTCCATTGTGCTATATGCTGCAAATTGTGTATTCAACAGCTATTGTTAGCTCACCTTATATACCTTACCCTATATACCATTTATGTGAAAATAATCCCGAATTGAAAAATGGCTGGAAGACCAGTGCTTCGGTGCTGACAAAAGAACTTATTCAGCAGCATAAACATATTTACCCCCCCAACCTCCAAACAAAATCTCTAATAGTTGTGGACCGGCGAACCTTACCGATGGTTTGTTCATCAAAGTCTTTGCCGCTGGTTCCACCTTCGAGTTGCATTAGCAGCTTTTGCGACATCTCAATCACCTCGTCTATATTGCCGAAAAGTGTCTCCAAGTCCATGTGCACGCACTGTAAGGAGATGAGGGGAGGATGTAAAGGTAGTTTAAATAAATCACTTTCCTTTTAAGTTCATTAAGCCTTTGAGTATTTCAACATTTAGAACATTTAGGAAATCATTTTCTTTTTTAAAGTTCTGTAAGGCTTTTGAGTATATCAACAATGAGAACCTTACTAAATCATTTTCTTTTGAACTGTGGTAGGGTTATTCACTCATTTAGTATTTAAACAATTAGAACCTTTAATAAAACATTTCCCTTATAAGTTCAGTAAGGGTCTTGAGTATTAAAACAATTAGAACATTTGAGGGTGATGATTATATCAAGGAGCCTAAGCGGTCTAATGGTTAGGACGCTAGCTCCAGAATGGCAACTAACGTGGGTTTGAATCCTACTCTAGGCGCAAGGATCCCTTTGTTTGCATTACCCCGTGACACTATCATTTACTTAAAGGTGTTTTTGTCGGTTTCTAAATCAACATTCCTAGCGTGTATTTTAAGATTTTAAAATGATTTAAAAGTTTTATTTTAATAAATTTGTTGTGTTTTTTTGTGCAAAAGGCAATCACCTTTTCTGCATCTGGTGAGAGGAATGCTTCCATGGTGAGTGTGAGCCCCTGAAGGTAGTCACGCTCAGTCTGAATCACCTCTTTGATCACATGTTGTCGCTTCTCGCGACGCTTCAGTCGCGCCTTGAGGGAATAGAACACAAATGCAAACTCTCTTGGTGCAAGTTGAAATGGAAGTGTTACCCATTGATTAACCCTCTCTTTACCTCCACCTCGCGTCCCCACCCCCCTTGTGCGAATCATATTTTATGTCTGTAATTACTGTAACGTATTGATATGTAGAATGGCCGGAAGACCAGTGTTCGGTTGCTGGAAGAATATAATATTCGCTGAATAAAATATTATTAAAGCTGCAAATATTATTAAAGCTGCAAAACAATTATCTAGATTTGATTTTACATATCTAACTTAGATTCAAAGTCCCCAAGCCTTCCACAAACAAACTAATTAAAGCACCAATTTACAAAGGCAGCATGATGTGGAACAACCTACCAACCAGAACCAGGGCAGGGTCCTCTTACCTAGAATTTAAAAACTCACTAAGAGTACATCGGATTGGGCAGGCCCTTATGCAGTTGCAGTAAAGTATGTTCCATGGCGTCACCATACCGTAAGTGGCAGACCACCAAACCCTCAGCCTCGGTTTCTCCCCCCCCCCCCCCAGCCCCCACTTTTTTAATTTGTTGCTGTTCCTCTGTTATCTCCAGTCAACCATATACGATGACAGAGACAGTCCAGGTAAAAATGTAAAATTTAAGACCTAAATGCACTGGGATTGGTCCCACTGCTTCACTGGTCACAGATGGTCCAGTGTATTATTAACAACCCCACCCCAACAACATAATTCATAAACTCACATAACTAGCTACATTAGAGTTACACTAGAATTTTCCTAACAAACCAACATTTATATACCGCTTGCCTAACTGCAACTGAACATTAAAACTTACTACAAGTTTACCAACTGAATACAGAAGATAACTTCTGCTTACATTCTAAATACTATGTAAATACTCACATTGATCTGACTAATATTGATCTAGTTATATGACACTACTGTACCATATTGTTATGGAACTTTTGGGTTTCAGAATTTCATTGTGTTACATGGTGCAAATTGTCTATTCAACAGGTATTGTACACCTTATTCTATATACCTTTTGTGTAAATAACACTGAATTGAAAAATGGCTGGAAGACCAGTGCTTCGGCACTGATAAAAGACTTATTCAGCAGAATAAACATATTTACCAACAAAAAAAATATTTAAAAAAATACTGGTTCACTTATTAAGCATTTATCGACACACAAAAGGGAATATTGAGGCAATTGAATAGAGTCTATTCCTGCAGAAACCTATGGTGTCAGAGTTTTAGTGTGCTTGCCAAAATTAATTGTGCATTGTTGCACTTCAAATATCTCCAAAGTTAGCCATTTAAAACAAAAGTTACTTCAAACTAAAGTAAAGTAGATTATAACTATCAATCTAAAATATTTATCCCAGAAAATGACAAAATCTCAAAAGAATCCCTGAATCTCATTTCAAGATATACCATCAGACTCATCCTGCGTGCTCACCTCCTCTTGGTGCTTCTTTGCGTCTTCGGCTCTTCGTCTCTCTTCCTCCACACGTCGTTGGCTGTCAGCAGCATGTTGTTCAGCAGCAGCATCTTGAGCAGCGCGCTCTGGTTGCACTGAATAAAGGCTCGCTGCAAAGGATGTTACATCGGTTTAAAGAGTAAACCTACACTATATAGAGCCCATATAAGTCTGGAACTGACAGACATTATGGTTATCTGTGACACAGGTTATGGCTAGCTGAGAGACATATTATGGTTATCTGTGACACATGGTATGGCTATCTGTGATATATATTATGGCTATCTGTGACACAGGTTATGGCTATCTGGATATATATTATGGTTATCTGTGACACAGGTTATGGCTATCTGAGAGACATATTATGGCTATCTGCGACACATAGTATGGCTATCCGAGATATATATAATGGCTATCTGTGACACAGGTCATGGCTATCTGAGAGACAGGTTATGGCTATCTGCGACACATGGTATGGATATCTGCGACATTGATTATGGCTATCTGCGACATAGATTATACTTATCTGTGACAGTTTATGGCTATTTGTGACAGATTATGGCTGTCTGCGACACATGGTATGGTGATCTGTGACAGAGGTTATGGCTATCTGCAACATATGTTATGGCTATCTGCGACATATATTATGGCTCTCTGCGACAGATTATGGCTATCTGCGACACATATTATAGCTATCTGTGACAGATTATGGCTATCTGCGACAGAGGTTATGGCTATCTGCAACATAGTGTAAAGTTTGACCCCTATCTTCATGGCCGCGTCCTGGGTCAACTTCGCAGATTCTTATTATGTCGCTGTAGACTGTGCTATTGCATAGTCTATGCCGCTCATGGTCGCCGTAGTGAGTCCCCTCCACAAAGAACGAAGAACACCATAGTCTTCAGTGCTCAGAAAGGAACTTGACTTTTAATGGCAATGTACACAGTATATATTCAAACTCCCACCCACAAAATCATACCACAAAGTTCCGGGATGTGGCTGACACGACATTCCCAAACACGTCATTGTGTGGGAGATCAGTCACACATTCTGGGTATCTCTGATGACACCAACCAACTTTCCTTAATGTATAGATACAACCTTTATGTGGCAGGCTACTCAGTGTTTCCCAGTATAGGGTGTGTGTGCTTCTTGGGAGTTCCCCGTCATTCAATACCCATAAACCTGTCCACCACAACCCACACACACATCCGATTCCCACCGCACCCATATCCTTCTGGGGCCATATGCAGGAGTCAGTGTTAGCGAGCCAAAACGCGTTTAGAGCGGATTTCTGGTTTAGCGCCGAAAAGGTGGTATGCACGAGTCAGTGATAGGCCTAACACCGCTCGTTTAAGGTCCGCGACACTAACCCCGTTTCATATGATGTTTAAGGGCGGTGTTAGCGTAAGGTTGTGGCCAAATCTATTCAATGCTATCATATTTAACTGAATTAAATACGCAATAAGTGAAATTTCATGAAATTAACCCTAAATTCGAAGCAATTTTAACGCTGCCGCCGACATGGCGGCGATATTAATATTAATATTTTCGAATCGATGAACATAAAGTAAACAAATGGCCGCCGCTGACAGTATGGAAAGCGACGTCGATGCGGCGGCTGTTTGTTTACTTTACATTCGTCGACTCGAAAATATAACTATTAATATCGCCGCCGTTACGGCGACAGCGTTAATATTGCTTTGAATTTAGGGTTAAATTGATCAAATTTCACTTATTGCATATGTACTTCTGTTAAATATGACAGCATTTAATATATTTAAGCCTAATATATGGGTACAGATGCAGAGGGATTTCCCAAATCTATAAATAAATTCAGGTTTAGCTATAATGTACGTGTTACGCGCTCCTGCATATGACTTGACACAGTTCCCGACGTCGGTGTTAGCTAAACGGTAACAGGCTCTAACACCAAACCCCGCTAACACTGACTCCTGCATATGGCCCCAGGAGGCTGATGGGTTACCCAGATCCGGGTTAGCGGGTTCATGCGACACGATGGCGTCTCTATAGACTTTCTACATTTGAACATATATGGTATGGATTCTGTGCACATATTATTATAAATCAATTAAAACTAAAGACATTACTGGGGCTGTCTTTACACACCTCCCCCACTTAAAAGTTTTTAAGCTACACCTCGTAGGCTTCAAAACTCCAAGTACGTCAATAGATTTATACTACCAAGGGCAATGTACAAGTACACAAGTAAAAGCAAATAATTAGCCAACACTCGCAGATGATACCTGTTACATACCTAACTGTCACGTTGAGTCTATGTACTTCTAGATCTACTGCAATGTGGCTGAGTGCAACGATTAAATATAAGCAGTGGGTAAATACAAAGTTATACGTCCAAGGATGCTAGCTCAATTGCGCTGAGCTCCTCCGACTTGCTTTTCAACCTGTCTTGACAGGGTACCTTTGTTCTCATCTTTGGTGGCAATACAAAATTCATGGTCCTATTGTAGACCAAAGTCACCTGCTTTCGAACTTGAATGCTGTACCCCTTTTTAGTTCCATGGACTTGCCATTGAGCTGTCTCTAATTTGCAATCTCCAGGAATTTCAATTTGGCTGGGTCCACATATTTCCTTAACTACTGCTGCTTTTCCCAAACATCTCAAGATGCCACAATTACAAAACTCCCAATATCTAGTGGAAAGATATCTGAATCCTTATTATTCCTTTTTGAAATTTCGATAGTGCAATGATCCAATGATCATTTGGAACTAATCCCCATTCACAAGTTGCAGTAAAGGTTTCTTTCTGAGGTGCACATACTCTTGGTTTAGACTCATAACAATTTACCGGCCAAAATACAGCCCCTGTATCAGTGCTAATAGTAATATCACTGTGACCTTTGACAATCCGAATATGATCAGAATCTATTCCTACTGAAAAGAAGTGGATCTTATATTGTAAATATTGTGTTTGGCCAACAGCAGGTAGGATAACACGAAAAACCAATTTACCGTCTTCAGACCATAATGGCTCAATTCTCAAGTTCTCGTAATACCATACAGCGCTAAGGGTCTCATAACCCGACTTACGTATTGTCAACAGAATCTCGTTCAGTTCCTGCATGCTTAATGTATTCTCAGTGAGCCATCCTCGCTCTAACTCATACCTCTGAGTCAGGAAAGCATCCATCTGGGCAGAATACAATTCATGCACAACATACAGTTCCTCAATAACTTGGTCAATAGACCTTGCTAATGTAAGCTTACTAACTTTATGAGATAATTTTGTCACATCATCACAAAAGTTCAGTACTTGTCTGTCCAGTGCCTCTTGGTGCCTCTGGAGATCTTGGAGGTCCAAGCGATTCTCCATTACGTATTTCCTTGTTTGGTTTACAACACTGATCATCCGCTGATGATCATGTACCAACATGTCCGTAGTATGGCCAACATTGTCCAATGCCGCCCGTAACCTGCTCACGTCACTCTCTGTTGCAGTCCCAAAGAGAGATTTACTGATCGTCCCTACGAGATTCACTAATCCTCTCCTGGTCCTCCTTCTCCGTTTATGTAGGGAACGGAAGGAACGGCTCTGGTCAGTCCCTGCAACTGGCTGTTGTAGTTCCAACGCATCCAGCCGTGCCGTCCAAGTCTGTTGATCTTGCTGGGAGATTCTTGGTCCCAATGATTGGATTCCCCTCCGAACCTGGTCGACCCACGCCAGCATGGATACCTGTTTCGGTGGGTTGATCACAACCAAAGTGGTCCAGACTGCTCTAATCGTCCGTGTTGGTCCGACCTGTTCAATCAGGATGCCATCATCCTTGAACAGATCAGCGTTGATATGTTGTCCAAAGTGTGCTATCACTAAGCACATCGCGAGAAGATAGCTGCAATACATGGCCTCATACATTGTTTCTTCTGCACAGTTGGCTCGTCGTCACGAGTCCGTTTTCCTCGTATCGTTGGCGCAAGGATCCTCTCTACTTGCGCGGGTGAGTCCGGTATATCCGTCCTCATATGCTGATCTTCTAAAATGGTCACTGGTATCTGTGAAGAGCTGCTGTCATCTGCTGCCAGTCTCCGTGCCACCCTAGCACTCCTACGTACGGTTGTTACCACGTCACTAGTCCTATCATCTGTTGACTCTTCACGGTCAAGGGGGCTGATCCTCCGCCGCTTGCGTGTTCGTCGAGTCACCACTGGATGCTCTGGCTGTGTGGGAGCTGATATTGGTACATATATCAATGGCCGTCGTCGTTGGGTACGGGTCAACCTCGGGTTGACGTCATCCCATACCAAGTCCGGGTTCACCAACCTCACTTTGTCCCTGTTGACTGTGCGTGATTTATTGGTCTTTGTACCGAGAACCGTGATCACCGGCCCGCGTATTCGAGTCACGATGTACACGTGGTCCCACTTAGTATCCAATGGGGCACGCTCATGAGCCAAGAGCACAACGTGATCCCCATGCTGCAGCTGTCCCGCCTTTGCCCTCTTTGATAGCCGCTTGCGGTTATACTTGCGGCTTTCTTCTGTAGCCCTGGCGGCATCCTGAAATGCCTGCGCCAGCATGTCAATCCGCTCACTAATCGCTCGTGGGTCGTGCCCTGCCGTCCGTCCCAGCATCTGTGTCAATGGCGCTCGCGATTTCCGCCCATATTGCAAGAAGAATGGAGTGAACCCAGTGACCGTCGAGGTGGAGATACGATATGCCCACAAGGCTTGCCCCAAACAATCCTCCCACTCACAGGCACGATTATTGACCAGTTTCCTTATCATGTTCTTTACAGTGCGATGAAACCGTTCAATCCGGCCATTGGTTTGTGGGTGGTATGGCGTAGTTCGGCGATGGTCAATACCAACTGTCTCCATGTACTGCCTCAGTGGGGCAGCATTAAACTCCAACCCTTGGTCAGTAATCACAACCTCTGGGCTTCCAAATCGTGGCAGGTACTCTTGCTCCAAATATCGCAAAACCTGTTCAGATTCTTTACATGGGATGGGCTTCGCTTCAACCCATCCACTACAATGATCGATTATTGTCAATAAGTACTTGTTTCCATGTTTAGACAGTGGAAAGGGGCCACAGAGATCCATTCCAACAATCTGCCCTGGATATGCTGCTATCGGGATGTCAGTTGGCATGGGATACTCCTGGCGATCGCTATTAATCGCACACCGTGTGCATTGTCGTATCACTTCCAGCACATCCTTTCTCTGTGCAGGCCATTTGTAAGCTTCCTGTAGCCTTTCCAGAGTCTTTCTTACAGCCTGGTGACCTACTTCAGTGTGTGCACGACGAATCACATGAAAGCGAGCACTTGGGGGTAGTACTAACCTTGGATATGGCAGCCGGCCTGGGGGCGTCCTAGTTGTATACAACAGCCCTTCGTTCAACTCATAGTCTGAATCCTCATCTGCTGCCAGTTTGTACTCCTCCATTAGCTCCTGTTCCTTTCGTATTTGCTCTTTTTCCAATTTGTCAAACTCCCATGGGATTTGATTTGGGTGTTCCTGTCCCAGGTCGTCGGCAGCTACCCAGTCCTGTGTGTCCATCGCTCCAATTTCATGTGATCGGATTCTAGATAACATATCCGCCCGGATATTATGCGCTCCCTTCCTATACTCAATGGGTGCTCCATACTCTGTAATCAACGTCGCCCAACGCTGGATCTTTGTATTCCTAACCTCAGATAGGAATAATGCCTTCAGTGGTTTATGGTCCGTGTATATGGTAAACTGCGCACCATATAGATATGGCCTCAACTTAGTAAGGGAATGCACCACCGCATATGCCTCCTTTTCGATTGTAGCCCAGTTCAATTGTGCACCGGGCTAATTGCTTTGAAACATATTGTATTGGGCGTTCCATACCAGCAGAGTCTTCCTGGACCAGAATTGCCCCGACAGCATAGTCACAAGCATCCGTATACAGTTTATATGGCCTCGACGTATCGGGGTGCGCCATAACCGCACTTGACACTAAAAGACTTTTAAGCATGTCAAAGGAATCTTGTTCTTCCAATCCCCACACAAACCTCACATTCTTTTTGGTCAATTTCACCAGTGGTGCAGCAACCTTCGCGTAATCAGGCACACACTGTCTATAATATCCAGCCATCCCTAGGAATGAGCGCACTTCCTTTATATTCTGTGGTTGACTCAATCCCGAAATGGCTTTGGTTTTGTCTGGGTTGCACGCTATGCCCTCGGCACTTACCACATATCCCAGTAGTTCGACCACAGGTACGTCCAAATGACACTTTTGTTGCTTCAGCTTCAGGCCGTGATGCTCCAGTGCATTAAAAACCCTGTGCAAATGTTCGTGGTGCTCCTCAGGGGACTTGGAATAGACCACAATGTCATCAATGTAAACCATGACAAAGTCTCCAACCATGTCACCCAGCACCTCCTGCATGGTCCGCTGGAAGACCGCCGGTGCATTAGCCAAACCAAAAGGCATTCTTGTAAACTCATACAGACCTATATGGCACACAAATGCTGTCTTTTCAATATCCACCTCCTCAACAGGGATCTGCCAGTATCCTGACTTCAGATCCAGTGTACTGAAAACCTTAGCTCCTGCTAAGTTATCAAATATTTCCTGTATTAAGGGAAGCGGGTGAGCATCCTTCTTCGTCACAGCATTTAATTTCCTGTAGTCCACACAAAAGCGTATTGTTCCATCCTTCTTTGGAACCAATGTAATCGGAGAGGCCCATGGTGACTTACTTGGCCTAATGACACCTTCGCTCAACATTTTATCGATTTCTGCCTCTACCAACTGTCTCTTGCTCAATGGGATTCGATATGGCCTCTGCCGTATGGGCGGATGGCCTTCGGTATCAATTGACAAGCTCACCGTTGGCATCCGTCCATTCACTGTCCCCTCTGTAGCAAATACCTGGGGTCTCATCCTGACCCAGTTGTCCAAAACCGTGCTTGCGATCTTCAGATCCTCCTTTCTGGCCAGTGCGTACTGTAATTCCCACTTCTCATTGAGAATCACTCTATCATTCCTATAGTCGATAACAGTTCTGAGTCGTCGGAGACTGTCATCTCCTAATAAAATGTCATGGGCTAATTGGTCGACAATAATCACTTCCAGGTATTCCCCCATCACTTCGATTAGTGACCTACCTTCCGTCTTTATCAGGTGACCCGTGAGTGATTTCAAATTGTCTGCCGTCTTCATGAGTGGCTGCCGGTGACACCGTTTACACAAATCCAACCAAAATGTCTTTTGTATTAGTGTCCTACAGGCACCGGTATCCACTAGCGTGTGTGCACATATGCCATTACTCAGGGGCAGCTGTATACACACTCGCGTATCCGGTGCCCTCAGGCGTTTCCCGACATACAGTCTTCAGGTGCGGGGCAGTTCCTTCCGATATGACCCGCTTTCCCACATCTAAAACAGTTGGGACTGCCATCAGCATTGTACGCCGGCTTGCCAAATTTACGAACTGGCTTGTCTGGATCTCGGGCAACCTTTCTCCTGGTGTGTTCCGAAGGTCTCTGATCAAATCTATCCATACGTTTTTCCAAGTGGCTCATACATTTCTGAATACCCTTGAAACTGCTTGTGATCTCCTTGATGCCTTTCATCCATTCTGAAGTGGCATTACTCGTTGCTGGAGGTGGGAGGGCCCCGATGTCCATAGGTTCCTCACGCCGTGTCCCAATCCTCCCCAGGGCCTGTGCTCGAGCAATTGTATTGGCCCGATCAATGGCCTGTTGAAGCGTACCAGGGCGGTGCATATGAACTTGGGTACGAGTGCTCTCATCCCTCAGGCCATTAATAAAAACATTCACCAACCTCTGAGACACCAGGTCGATCGCCAGCTCCTGTGGTGAGTATGCCTTATCCACAGCAGACTGGAAATTAATAGCATACTCGCGACTATCCTGATAAGGTAGCTGCTTTATATCATCCACTCCCTGTCGTGTGTACTCAGCCTCGTCCTCATCGAGAAACGTCGCTGTGACGTGAGCACGCACATTCCGCCACGTACCATTGCGTCCGTTGTGTAGTTCTGACTTTATGTAGCCAGACACGCTCCTCCTGAGGGCACCACTCGATAAGTAGCCCACCATCTGGATAGTTAGTTCATCCCCGGCAGCGGTCCAGTCCATTGCCTCAGTCACTGCCTCTATCCAGGCACGTAGCTGCGTGCGAACAGTCCCATCACAATTGTTAATGAAACGAGCATGCTGTTCCAGACTTTTCCGCAACATGACTGTGTCATGCTGTCGAACGCGATGTTGCTGCACTTGCAAAACCTGTTCAGCCATCTTGATGGTTATTAGCTGCACACCCGTCGTAGTGTCGTCAGCGTAAGTTTGCCAACCAGCTGAAATCCCAATCAGCTGTGCGTGTAGGTCGTCGTGAGTTCCTTAGTCTAGGATTGCAAGCCAGCTGAAGTTTCAATCAGCTGTGTGTTCAAATCGTCGTGGTCTGCCAGTGTAAAGTTTGACCCCTATCTTCATGGCCACGTCCTGGGTCAACTTCGCAGATTCTTATTATGTCGCTGTAGACTGTGCTCCTGCATAGTCTATGCCGCTCATGGTCGCCGTAGTGAGTCCCCTCCACAAAGAACTAAGAACACCATAGTCTTCAGTGCTCAGAAAGGAACTTGACTTTTAATGGCAATGTACACAGTATATATTCAAACTCCCACCCACACATCTACCCACAAAGTTCCGGGATGTGGCTGACACGACATTCCCAAACACGTCATTGTGTGGGAGGTCAGTCACACATTCTGGGTATCTCTGATGACACCAACCAACTTTCCTTAATGTATAGATACAACCTTTATGTGGCAGGCTACTCAGTGTTTCCCAGTATAGGGTGTGCGTGCTTCTTGGGAGTTCCCCGTCATTCAATACCCATAAACCTGTCCACCACAACCCACACACACATCCGATTCCCACCGCACCCATATCCTTCTGGAGGCTGATGGGTTACCCAGATCCAGGTTAGCGGGTTCATGCGACACGATGGAGTCTCTATAGACTTTCTACATTTGAACATATATGGTATGGATTCTGTGCACATATTATTATAAATCAATTAAAACTAAAGACATTACTGGGGCTGTCTTTACAATAGGCTATGCCTATCTGCGACATAGATTATGTTTATCTGTGACATAGATTGTGGCTATATGCGACACAGGTTATGGCTATCAGCAACACACATTATGGCTATCTGTGACACAGGTTATGGCTATCTGAGAGACACATTAAGGCTGCCTGTGACATAGGTTATGACCATCTCTGACATAGGTTATGGCCATCTGCGACACATGGTATGGCTATCTGCAAAACAGATTATGGCCATCTGTGACATAGGTTATGGCTATTTGAGACATAGGTTATGGCTATCTGAGAGACACATTAAGGCTCTCTGTGACATAGGTTATGACCATCTTTGACATAGGTTATGGCCATCTGCAACACATGGTATGGCTATCTGCAACACACATTACGACTATCTGTGACACAGGTTACAACTACCTACGACACACGCTACGACTATCTGCGAAAAAAGTTACATCTATCTATAGACACAGGTTATGGCCATATGCGACACAGGTTACCGCCACAATCATGAATTGCGCATGCGCCAGTAAAAGGCGACCGGCGCAGTGGGGCGAGGCACACCGACCTTTGAGCTGCTGCATCTCCTGGCTGAGCCCTGTAATGTTGGCGTTGTAGAAGGCGATGCTCTCCTCAGTCTCGGTTCGCTCGCTGCCCTCCGTCACCATCACCAGGTGCTCCAACTCCTGCCGTGCCTGCAGGCACTTCTGTAAGACAGCGAGAAACACACATCACAGTTCATGGCCTGCTTCTATTCGCAAAGGCACAGCACAACTTGAATCTGATCGTATATATATATCTCAAGCTAAGTAAAAGCACCAGCAGAGGAAAGATCGTCTCCTTCACCCACCAGACTGCAGCTACACACATGTCCAACGTTCCCCCACATATTCCAAGCACAAATTGGACTCAACGATCATCGACAAGTTCACAACAAATGATGAGTTGTTGTCATCATTGCCACCGATGAACAACCAGTGACTCATCACTGGTGGGACATGCCCCTTACTAAGTACTGAGTATAAGAAACCACCTGCCTCTTGCTAAGTACACACATATATCGCTACAAGAAGATGTATGTATGTATGTGTGTGGACATATGTATGTATGTATGTATGTATGTGTATGTATGTATGTATGTATGTATGTATGTATGTATGTATGTACGTAAGTACGTACGTGCGTGCATGCATGCATGTATGTATGTGTGTATGTATGTATGTGTGTATGTATGTATGTATGTATGTGTGTATGTATGTATGTGTGCATGCATGTATGTATGTATGTATGTGTGTATGTATGTATGCATGTATGTGTGTATGTATGTGTGCATGCATGCATGTATGTATGTATGTGTGTATGTGTGTATGTATGTATGTGTGTATGTATGTGTGTATGCATGCATGCATGTATGTATGTATGTATGAATGCATGTATGTATGTATGTATGTGTATGTATGTATGTATGTATATATGTATGTATGTACGTATGTATGTATGTATGTATGTATGTATGTGTGTGTATGTATGTATGGATGTATGTATGTATGGATGGATGTATGTATGTATGTATGTACGTATGTATGTATGTATGTATGTATGTATGTATGTATGTATGTATGTATGTATGTATGTATGTATGTACACACCACACAGGTGACGTTTAGTATCCGCACCCTATCCCATCAGGGCCCGTATGCAGGAGTCAGTGTTAGCGGGGTTTGGTGTTACAGCCTATTACCGATTAGCTATCGCCGATGTCAGGAACTGTGTCAAGTGGTATGCAGGAGCGCGTAACACTAACATTTTAGCTAAACGTGAAATTATTTATAGATTTGGGAAATCCCTCTGCGTTTGTAGCCAGATATTAGGCTCAAATCTACTGAATGCGATCATATTTAACAGAATTACATACGCAATAAGTGAAATTTGATCAATTTAACCCTAAATCCGAAGCATTATTAAGGTTACCGCCGTATTGGCGGCGATATTAATAGTTATATTTTCGAATCGACGAGCGTAAAGTAAACAAATCGCCGCCGCCGCCAGTATGGAACGCAGCGGCGGCGGCGATTTGTTTACATTACGTTCGTCGATTCGAAAATATAACTAGTAATATCGCCGCCAATGCGGCGGTAGCCTTAAGGAAGGTTCGAATTTAGGGTTAATTTGAATAAATTTCACTTATTGCGTATCTAATTCTGTTAAATATGGTCGCATTGAATAGATTTGGGCCTAATAAATTCGCTAAACCTGATATTTTTTAGGGGTAAGGTAACACCGGTTAAGCCTTTGGTGTTAGGCCTAACACTGACTCGTGCATACCATTTTTTCGCCGCTAAACCGGAATTCCCTCCAAACACCGTTTTGCTTCGCTAACACTGACTCCTGCATACGGCCCCAGGTCTATCTTATTGTATTATTAGTTTGTTTATTGGGGGGGGGCGAGGGGGGGGGGGGTACGTCCTAGCAACATCTAACACCAGTAACAGGTCATATCAGGGCGGGTACCGACTTGTGACAGTCCGCACTTGTGGCAATTTTATAGTGCTGCCCCACTAAGAGACCAGGCTGCCAGCACCATGATCCGATATCCCACACAGTGACATTATCAGGATACTATGCTAACAATTACTTGTACATGTCCTATCCTATTAATGCCAAGCGCCAGGCTAGGTAGTGACAAGTATCAATTTTATAAGTCATGACTCGGTTGGGTTTTCGAACCCACAAGGGAAGCCGGCCAGTGCTTTTACTGATTCGGCCATCCCATCCAGCATATTGTAATATTAACAAAATTGTGATTTGAGTTAGCGTTAGGAAAAAAACGGAAACGAGATTAGACATGAAGCATAAACCATTATTAATATAGTAAAAACTCTGTAAGTAAACATGGAAACAAAATCACTATATAATCCCAGAAGGAAATCTTCTAAAACATAAGCGTTGAGAATTAACTGGCTGCGCTAATGCCATGGTGAGACGACAGGTGGCGCTGTGATTAACATAGCCAGTGTTCATATCCTTTTTTACATAATAAATACATCATTACATCTGGGAGATTATTACTGACAAAGCTTAATTACATTATTTTTTTCTATTTTTAAATTTAGTTCCGTCACCTGTTTGGTGGTGCTCAACGGTGAAGCGGGAATAATTAAATGCTTAAAGTTGCATAGTCCGATGGTGTTGAGTTTCTGTAATTTTTCTGAGATAAATAGATTAACCTGACCGTTATAATCGACCTTACTTTAGCTTCAAGTCCTGTTTATTTTAAACAGTTATGTTTTGAGATAATTGAAGTGCAAACATGTCAAATTAGTTTCGTAAAGCTTGCCAAAAACTCGGACACAGTAGGCTTTAGCAGTAACAGGTTCTATTAAATAGCCTCAGTATTCCCTGCTATGTGACAACAAATGCTTAATACGTGCATCCGTATCTAAGTTAGATATGTAGAGTCAATTCCAGATAATTGTTTTGGTTTTGAAAATTTGATGCTTCATTGGACCAAAGACCCTATAATACTAAGACGGCTCACTCAGCCTGTACTGTGTAATCAAAATGATCAAACCCACCACTTGGTGCGCCGGCTGTTCTCTTGGTTAAACAGGTGCTATATTATATGTATAAATGTATATATGAATGCGAAAGATGTGTGATGATGATGATGATGATGCTGATGATGATGTGTATTTGTTCATAGCAATTTCATATTGATGTGTATTCATACTTACCTATCTCATGTATAATATAATTGTATGTGTTTACATGTGAAACACCAACCAGCAGCTGAGCTGATCAAACCCACCACAAGGTGGCACTGCGAAATTTACAATACCATGGGAGAGATAGGGAGTGAGCCGTCTTAGTATTATAGGGTCTTTGATTGGACTATGCAGCTTTAATGACCAGCACCACATCCTCATCTGCACCCCGGTGATTAGTTGGACAGGTGGAGGAGAAGCTGTACACAAATCAACATTTAAATCGGACTAATGCTAATAGTAATAGCCGGAACAAAGAGGATTGTGTCAGAAGGGGACGTGCATAAATTACGTCACGCCTAGTTTGATTATCTTCAGCCCCCCCGCCCCCCTCCCCTGCTAACTCCCCTCCCCAGTGCCTCGCTTAAATACCCCAGTCACACTACCTTGCGACCACTTTGCGAGCGCCTTGGACCAAAGAACCCACACTCACCAGTGACGCCCAGAAATCGGTAACAATTGTTTTGGTAGCAAGGACGTCACAGGTCAGTGTCGGTTCTTTGGTCTAAGGTGGTCGCAACCTGTAGTGTGACTGGGGTTAATTACTAGCTTATTGAGGACCGGGCTTGGTGGCCTAATCAATAGAGCGCGGGCCTCGTGTGTGGAAGGTAGGTATTTGGTTCCTGGTCGAATCAAACCAATGATTTTAAAATGGATACTTGTCGCTTCCTAGCATGGCGCTCGGCATTAATAGGATAGGGCAAGGACTTGTTAGCTCAGTGTCAGGATAATGTCGCTAAGTGGGATATCGGGTCCTAGTTCTGGCAGCCTGATTTCCCAGTGGGGCAGCACTATAAAGTCGCCATGAGTGCGCACTGTCACAAGTCGGTACCCATCCTGATATGACGTTAGATGTGGCCAGGACGCAAAACTCAAACAAACAAACAACCAATGAACCCAGCTTCAGTCACTACTGAGAGACCGCGAAACTCCCAACACACATATTGGACCTATGACAAAAACAACCCGCTGAGGTCAGAATGAATGGGTTTATGGTCATTATTCTTCCTTTTCCTTCTTCCTCTTTCGTCTTATTTTCTTCCTTTTCACTCATCCACCTGTGAATCTTCACTGAATTCTTGTGTTGCATATTCTTGCTTCGTTATTTTCTCATTTCTTTTCCTCGTTGGTTCCTTCGTCCCCCTTTTCTTCTGCATTCTTCCTTGCAGTATTCTCCTACGCGTTCCGACTTGGTATTCTCGCTCCTCCACATTCTCATCCTTCGTTTGCTCACTCCATCACATTTTTAGTTCTGTCATATTCTCACTGCTGTACACTACTGCTTCTTCATATTCTCGCTCCTTCCTATTCTCGGTCCAACCCACCACTGCTCAGGGAATCTAGGTATACCGCAGCACTATAAAGTCGCCATGGGTGCGCATTATCACAATTCGGTACCCATCCTGATGTGAACTTAGATGTTGCCAGGATGTAAAACCCCAACAAACAAACATTAATAGGATAGGACCTGGCCAAGCGAGATATCGAGTCATGGTGCTGGCAGCTCCGGTCTGCCATTGGGGCAGCACTATAAAGTCGCCATTTGTGCGCACTGTCACAAGTCGCTACCCATCATGATGTGACCTTAGATGTTGCTTGGACGTAAAATGCCAACAAACAACCTTACACACATGGAGTAGCGAAGAGGAAAGTAGAGAAGTAGGATTAGCATAACACAGAGGCTGCTATCTGGGACATGTGGACGGACCATCTGGCTGGCTTCCAGGGACCGCCACGCCTTGTGGCTTTACACACAATGGGAAGCACAAGTTAACGTATTCACACCATAAACATAAGTCGATTCTATTAGGGGCCGCAAAAAATACCCAACGCTATTTGGTAACCTATTCATACCATAAACACAAGTCGATTCTCTTAGGGGCCCGCAAACAATACACAACGCTACTTGGTAATCTATTCACACCATAACCACACGTCGATTCTATTAGGGGCCGTAAACAATACACAACGCTACTTGGTAACCTATTCACACCATAAACACGAGTCGATTCTATTAGGGGCCACAAACAATACACAACGCTACTTGGTAACCTATTCACACCATAAACATAAGTCGATTCTATTAGGGGCCGCAAACAATACACAACGCTACTTGGTAACCTATTCACACCATAAACATAAGTCGATTCTATTAGGGGCCGCAAACAATACACAACGCTACTTGGTAACCTATTCACACCATAAACACAAGTCGATTCTATTAGGGACTGCAAACAATACACAACGCTACTTGGTAATCTATTCACACCATAACCACACATCAATTTTATTAGGGGCCGCTAACAATACACAATGCTACTTGGTAACCTATTCACACCATAACCACACATCAATTTTATTAGGGGCCGCTAACAATACACAACACTACTTGGTAATCTATTCACACCATAACCACACATCGATTTTATTAGGGGCCGCTAACAATACACAATGCTACTTGGTAACCTATTCACACCATAAACACAAGTCGATTCTATTAGGGGCTGCAAACAATACATGCTACATGGTAACCTATTCACACCATAACCACACGTCGATTCTATTAGGGGCCGCAAACAATACATGCTACTTGGTAACCTATTCACACCATAAACAAGCGTCGATTCTATTAGGGGCCGCAAACAATACATGCTACTTGGTAACCTATTCACACCATAAACACACATCGATTCTATTAGGGGCTGCAAACAATATATGCTACGTGGTAACCTATTCACACCATAAACAAACGTCGATTCTATTAGGGGCCGCAAACAATACATGCTACTTGGTAACCTACTCACACCATAAACAAACGTCGATTCTATTAGGGGCCGTAAACAATACATGCTACTTGGTAACCTATTCACACCATAAACACACGTCGATTCTATTAGGGGCCGCAAACAATACATGCTACTTGGTAACCTATTCACACCATAACCACACGTCGATTCTCTTAGGGGCCGCAAACAATACATGCTACTTGGTAACCTACTCACACCATAAACAAACGTCGATTCTATTAGGGGCCGCAAACAATACATGCTACTTGGTAACCTACTCACACCATAAACACACGTCGATTCTATTAGGGGCCGCAAACAATACATGCTACTTGGTAACCTACTCACACCATAAACACACGTCGATTATATTAGGGGCCGCAAACAATACATGCTACTTGGTAACCTATTCACACCATAAATACACATCGATTCTCTTAGGGGTCGCAAACAATACACAAAAGTATTTGGTAACTTATTCACACCATAAACACATGTCGATTCTCGTAGGGGCTGCGGGCCACTGATAGAGTGTCGTATCTTACGGAGTAAAACAATAATAATAATAATAAGTAATATTCCCTTATGTATCTTTATACTCGGATGATGTTTGTTATACATCACGTAAATATAGATAGGATAAGTATTTATCGATATATAAAGGGCGGAGCGGCCTATCCTCCGTTATTGTTTATATTATCTACTGCGCAGTAGCCAACCGCGTGTGTGCGGAATTGTGTTGGTTTGGCCTAACCTTGTGCGCCAACGAAAAGTAAGTTGGCTTGGCCTAAGTGGGTCCCATGACTGCTTGCTACTGCAGCGCCACTTTGTGCTCGTGGCTGTGCCTCTCTGTTTTGGCCAGTGCGCACCTGCTTTTCAAACTGTCCACATCTCCTGCTTGCTTGGTTGTTGCCTACCGGTTGACTCCGGTCGTCTACCGGCGGTTCTCCTGTCAACACTTTTCTGCTGTCAAGGAAAGTTGTTTCTGCTGTCGGTTCGTCTTGCCGTGTTTGTCGTGCTTGGAGACGACATGGTATTCTGTCGTGACTGTGGAGAGTCGCATAAAAAAGACGACAAAGCAGCATGTGTTGCGGAGCAGCAAAAAAGACCGACGACGCGGCGTTCGACTATGGCGGTGAAAAAAAAGGAGGCGGACGACGGAGAGCTGGAAGTCATGTACGCTTCAATGGCGTCAATGTCGGTGGACGACCGGGAGAAAAGAGTGGAGGACGAAATAGCCAGGTTAGAAGCAGAGGTGCGGCTGGGGGCGCTCAAGGAGCGCATGAGAGAGCTCCAGACGGTGCGTGACGGACAACTAGGACGACGGCTGCAGCGGACGGAAGAGCGGACGGTAGACCGCGTGGACGACGGAGGGCTGCCGTCGTCTGCGTGGAATGCAGGGGCGTCGCCACAGGTGCCGGGAGACGCTGTAAATGCGTTTTCCAGCTATGGCCGCTCGCGGGTGCGTACTCGTGAGCAAGGGGGACGACGACGAACACGCAGCAGGAGTGACAGTAGCTCCAGCAGGAGACGCCGCAGTAAGTGGGCGCTGAAACGTTACACTGTGGCGGGAAAGGAAGTGCGAAAGTTAAATGGATATGAGGTGTTAGCGGCCACTGGTGCATGGGCGCTAGACATTGCTGAGTTAAATGTGGCAGATTATAGGGCAATATTGGAGCACATGGTATTTATTGCGGTGCGTGCAAGGGATGACTATTTTAGGGATTCCGCGCATGTGGACTATGCTTTGGCTGTGCGGAAGTCGGCAGAGAGGATTGGCATGGCGGCTTTTGCGAAAATAAATTCTGGTGAAAGTGCTGTTCATTATGGCGCGCAGAACGCAAAAGTGCGAAAAGCCGGTGCGGGAAGTAGTTTTGGAAGGAAAACGGCGGGAGGTAGTCAAAGACCATCTCGCTGCTGTTATCAGTGGAATGGGGATGACGGTTGCTCGAGGATAGAGGAGGAATGCATATATGAGCATAAATGTTCCAAGTGTGGTTCGAAGAGCCATACAAAATATAAGTGTAAAGAATGAAGGAGCAAAGGGCCGATTTTGTCTATAGCAAGCAATCGGCATGTGCGTCATTTGGCCTCATGTGATTCTTTTGGCCTCACTAGAAATGTACATCATTTGAATTCTAATTGTGCTGAAACCTCTTTAAGTGTTGCTTGCCATCATGTGGCCGGCGGTGTGCCGTCTGTGGGGTGCAGGGGGGGGCCTGGGGGGGGGGGGTGCGTGTACATGGGGGGAGTGTTACATGCAACCCCTCTGTGTCTCAGAACATTCCTGACATTCCGGTGAACCGGGTGGTGATAGACTGTGCGGATGGTGGGAGGGGGGTCATGGGGTGGTTGTGACATGTGACCTTCCATGTGACCTGCCGGTCTCCCAGAACATTCCAAGCATTCCGGAAGGCAGAGGAAGGACTGACATTCCTTTGACTTTTCAACCAACTATTATTGATTGTTTGTTTTGGACTTTTCCTTCTGGTTTGGGAAGGGAAACTGATTTTGTTGTTGAAAATTGTGGTGGTTCCCTGCTTGTTACTGTTGTGCATGAAGATTTAAGTTCTGTTTGTTTGCCTGTTACTATGGATTGTTATAGGGGTACTTGCACTTGTACACATTTTATTGCAGGGGTACCGTCGCAGCTTCGTCCTTGCAGAATTTTCATTGAATGTTTCTATCGAGGAGAGTTGGACCCTGATTGGCGGTTTATGTTAACGGGGGTCATTTTTGGTTTCAAAGTTATTAATAGCAATTGTGATTTGAGATATGACTTAACTAGAAGAAGTAGGTGTTCAGTTGAGCACAAGCAATTAATTACTAAAAAATTTCAGGAGTTAGATGCAAATATGATCTCTGAAGTCTCTGATATCCCATGTTGTACCCATGGAGTCTTTGTAGTGCCGAAGTCTGATGGGGGTGGAAGAGTGGTTGTGGATTGCAGCAGGCCAGATTATTCTGTAAACAATGTCACGGATGCAGTTGCTAAGAAATTTTCTTATAATTCAGTCGATGATGTTGTCAGCGTCCTGCAACAGAGTGATTATTTATGCACAATTGACATCAAGGATGCGTACCGTGCTGTATCTATACATCCATCGGATAGGATTAGGCAGGGCTTGTTGGGTCCATCACTGGTCAGTCATGGAGATAGTTATTATTGTGATAATCGTTTGTGCATGGGGCTTTCGTCTAGTCCGTACATATTTTCGCGTATTTCTGATTTTGTTGTTAGGTGTGCCGCTAGGGAGGGCGTGGAGTCACTCGTCAATTATTTGGACGATTTTTGCGTGATAGCTCATTCAAAGGCTGAGGCTATGCGCAATCAGTGGAAGGTGATTTCGATTTTGCGCAGAATAGGATTCTTCATTAACTATAAGAAGGTGATGGCAGCTGGAACTAGAGTTAGGTTTCTAGGTATATTTATTGATAGTTTTGAGTTAGAGCTGACTCTGCCGCAGGATAAGTTGGACAAGACAATCGATATTTTGTTTAGGTTGCAGGGCAGGAAAAAGGCTAGTAAGAAAGAATTGCAGCGAGTAGGGGGTCTTCTTGCTCATTGTTCGAAAGTGATCAAGGGCGGGAGGACTTTTTCCCGGGGAATTTATGACTTGCTAGCTCGCCTCAAGAAATCACACTATAAAATTCGCCTTAACAGAAGCATTAGGGAGGACCTTCATTGGTGGCTCGAATATGCTAGGAGCTTCAATGGCAAAGCTAGGATATTGCAGAATTTCGCTCCGATAGAGTCGGTCTACAGCGATGCCTCCAAGTGGGGATACGGGGCATTATATGGAGCTGATTGGTTGGTTGGGTCTTTCCATCAGGCGGATACCGTAAGGTTGCAAGATTATGCGGGACATCATATGGTGGCCACGGTGAAAGGGATTAGTGAGGACCACATTAATGTTCAGGAGCTGTACGCGATTTATGCCGCGATGATACGTTGGCAGCTAGAGTGGCGGGATAAGAATTTGTTATTTATAACTGACAATACTGTAGTAAGTACAGCGCTTAATACCGGGCGTTCTAGGAGCAGCCAGATTATGTATTACATTAAGCGCTTATTTTGGTCATCAGTCGAGAATAATTATTCTATTCAATCAATATATATTAAGAGTAACTTGAATAAATATTGTGATGCTTTGAGTAGGTTGAGGGAAAAGGGCAGCCATGAACGGCTGTCGAATTTGATCATGAATGACTCTTTTTGTTGTGCCAATATTTTTTCCGCTCCTTTTTGATTTTTTTTTCCCAGGATGGGCCAAGCTGGAGAATGAGCAGAAGGCGTTTCAATTGCGGAACTATTCGGAGAACTCTATGCTGACCCGTTCGTCTCAGATAAACAAATATTTGGAATTTGTAGATGGTTTCCATCCATCGCGTTCACCCATTCCTTGCTCAAATGAGCAGGTGGCGATTTATGCAACCTGGCTAGCCAGGTCCCTGAAGTACTCTTCGATTCAAAATTATTTGAGCGGATTGAATTATTTTCTTCGTTTGCACTCTGAGCCGGTGATAGACTATGCTAATTTTACGTTAGCATCGACGCTGAGGGGTATTCGGAGGGCAAAGGGTGATACTCCGGTGAGAGCTATTCCTATGCTTCCTCAAATGTTACGTTCGATTTTCTCTTTTTTGACAGCTGGGCGGGGCCATGTAGCATGGCGGGCGGCAATATTGTGTTCATTTAGGGGTTTGTTGAGAAAATGTCAGGTAACGGAGTCAGATTCGGCTCTCCGAAGAGGGGATTTCCATTTCCACAAGTGGGGGATGGTCTTAACCTTGCGTCACTCCAAGACCATACAATTTAGTGAGCGTAGATTGGAAATTCCTATTGCCAGGTGCCCGGATATAGCTTTATGTGCGGTGCACTGGGCAGAGGTACATTTTGAGCAAGTGCCGGCTTCGTTGTCCTCTGCAGCTTTTCTGATACCAGTAGGAGGAGACCGTTGGGCTCCTCTAGATTATGCAACTTATCAGGCAATGTTGAAGCTTTCTGCCTGTAGGGCTGGATTGGATACCACCCATCTGAGCTCCCATTCGCTACGTAGGGGGGGCTGCACGTTTCTGCACATGTCTGGTGCAACAATTGAAGAGATTCGGGCTAGGGGGGACTGGGTCTCGGAGACAGTGTATGACTACATTAAGACTCCCCTTTCCAGCCGAATTGTGGATGATATGCGTGTGGCCGCAATCCTATCGGTAACACATGACTAGTGGGTTGGGGGGAACCGTGGGCGTTTCCTTTGGGCAGTTGCCTAGCCATGAGACTAATATTAAACTGTTCAACCCATATTCATGTTGTGTTTGTGTCTAGAGCATAGCCTACTTTATAGATAGGATAAGTATTTATCGATATATAAAGGGCGGAGAGGCCTATCCTCCGTTATTGTTTATATTATCTACTGCGCAGTAGCCAACCGCGTGTGTGCGGAATTGTGTTGGTTTGGCCTAACCTTGTGCGCCAACGAAAAGTAAGTTGGCTTGGCCTAAGTGGGTCCCATGACTGCTTGCTACTGTAGCGCCACTTTGTGCTCGTGGCTGTGCCTCTCTGTTTTGGCCAGTGCGCACCTGCTTTTCAAACTTGATGACCGGCTGGGCAGTTGCCTAGCCATGAGACTAGTATTAAACTGTTCAACCCATATTCATGTTTGTGTTTGTGTCTAGAGCATAGCCTACTTTATATAAGTATCTATATATATCCAGATATGTATACACATATATATTCTATAAATAGCCATATATATCCATATATACTTATGTATATAAATATACATAGATAATGGATACATACATAATGGATATATATATATAATGAATACCCATGCGTCATTAGTGACAGAATTTATTTACAATTTCTAATTTTCACAATCAATATAAGTGCAAGAAAAAGAAACGAATGCACAAATATTCTTTCACTTGTAATATACATATATATATACTACATATAAAAAAAAACATTTGTAATATATAACGCATTGCATATATGATATAATATACATATTAATACTACATATAAGCGCATTTGGCTGATTCTGATATCCATGCGTACTGTAAATTCTGTAGGCATAATTGAACACACACACACACACACACACACACGCTCACACACACACACACATCAGCGTGCGCACGCGCGCACTTCCTATGCTCACACACACCATGCCTACTTTATCGCTAGTAACCAAACAATGTCTAGCTAGACAAATAGTCCTAATGTACCTCTTCATCACTGCTTTGTGTGCATTCATTGGTTGCGACCACTGTGTAAAAATATACGTATTTTCGGTTGGGATTTATATATTGGCAAAGAACATTATTATTCTCGGGCGACGGAGTGGGGACCAGGATTATGTAACAGAGAAGCAATGGGTGCCCCACTCGCTGTGTGACATAAGCGACTATGTGGAAATGTGATAACGCATAGCGACCGAGATTGTGATGTGATGTTCATACTTAAGAGATGTTTAATAATTATTGAAATGTACCCTCCGTGCACCAGAAAGAATGCAAGTGGAGGGGAAGGGCATTTTTAATATATGCTTGTTGTAACTGTCTTCAACTACCTGTTACCACGGGGCCGATGGGCAAGCACACCCAGCCATCCTGCATACATTATGGACAACACCTGCAGATGGGGTTGAGTGACAGCTGCCCCCTATGAGGGCGTCACCCACCCAGGCTGTAGAGGGTGTCTGATTGGCTGGCTATGTGAGCCCAGTCACCTGCATTCCTTATACCTGACACACAGACCCCACTCTGGGAACTCTGGGAGAAGCACTCCTAGAGACAACTCCACTCTCTACACTTGAACTAGCAACATCTATTACAAAAGGCACTGAGCTGTGTGCAACAACCATTGGACCCAGGTTCAATGGATTGTAGCCACTGATTCTAATATACACCAGTAGGAGTGATGAGGATCTGTGTGGGCAGTTGGTAAGGAGTGAGGGTGATAGGTCACCAGTGGTGAACAGGGGTTGATGCCAATAAAGCACAACCTCTTCACTGTCAATCTTGCGCGACTCGTCTTCCTTTCTTCCTTAAGAGTTGTTGAGAGTAATTACAGGTGGGGACTGACAGACAGTTCTCAGAACACACCTGTGGAGACTGGTAATGTGTGGGGCTCAGACGGCTGAGTCCCGCCATTATTACAACTGATTGCACAACATCCTGGCCGCCGAATGACGATCACCAACTAATAAACCTTTTATTAAAGTTGCATAGTCCGGTGGTTTTGAGCTTCTGCCACTTTTTCTTTTTTTTAGATAAATATATTAACTTAACCGTTACACTCTCCCTAACCGTAGTCTGATGTAGCTTATATTTTAAAGGGTTAGCTTTGGCAATATTTGAATGTGCCAAATTAATTAATGTCTATGAGAACAATTAATGTCTATGAGAACAATTAATGTCTATGAGAACAATTAATGTCTATGAGAACATTATATGATTCAGCAGTGACAGGTTCGAATAAATTGACTAAATATTCCTTCAATGCGGCAATAAATGCTTAATGTTTGCTTGCTTAGGGTTTTATGTCTTGGCAACATCTAAGGTCATATCAGGACGGGTACCAACTTGTGACAGTGTGGAAGCATAGCAACTTTATAGTGCTGCCCAACTGGGAGACCGGGCCACCGGCACCGTGGCGCGATTCCCCACTGAGTTACATTATCCTGATACTGAGCAAGCCAGTCCTTGCCCTATCCTTGTGATGCTGAGCGTCAGGCTCGGTAGCGACAAGTATCAAACTACCAACCTCCACATGGGAAGCCTGCATTCTTACCTATTCGGCCATCGCGTCCTGTCAAATGTTTAATGAGTGCCACTGTATCTAAGTTGGATATGTAGGATCAAATTTAAATAAGGGCCTCGGTTTCGAAAATGAGGTGTAGCAATTAATCAGGTTTTTGCCATAAAAACTAATAACCTGCAATTAATCAGGTTTTTGCCAGAAAAACTAATAACCTGCAATTAATCAGATTTTTGCCATAAAAACTAATAACCTGCACAATGATATACAGTAAAATCTCTCTAACCGACCACCTCCACAGATCGACCACTCCCATATATCGATCGTTTTATTTGGGTCCCAAACGATTTACCCATACAATACCATTGAAACGATTTTTAAAAGTCCCTATATTGACAACCTCCCTAAATGGACCATTTAAAGTCGGTCCCATGGTTGGTCGATTTAGAGAGGTTTTACTGTAGTAGCATCTGCATGATACGGTGACCCGGGGGATGGGAGTCACAGTGACTGTGACCCGGGGATGGGTCAGTAGCGATGAAATGGTAATGTTTGTTTGTTTGTTGTTGTTTTACGTCCTAGCAACATCTAAGGTAATATCAGGAAATGGTAATGAAATGACAAACTAAGATGTGGCGTATTGAGTCAGGCTGGTCCAGCTCACTGGTGATAGATTCACAGGGCTCTCGATGATGACTCGAGAGCTTGGGTCAAATACGTGTAGAAACCCCATTCTTGACACATACTGACAAAGAGCCCGCCCGTGTGTAAGTGATACATCAAATACATTAAAGTTAATCAAAAACATTAACTAACGGAAATCACCCAGAAAAAATATGTAAAAGAAAGAAAGAAAGAAATAAAGAAAGGAAAGAAAGGAAAGAAAACAAACAAAGAACCAACGAAACAAACAAAGAAAGGAAAGAAAGGAAGGAAGGAAAGAAAGGAAGGAAAGAAAGAAAGGAAAGAAAGAAAGGAAACAAACAAACAAACAACCAAGAAAGAAACAATGAAAGAAACAAAGAAAGAAACAAAGAAAGAAACAAAGAAAGAAACAAAGATCCAAATTACAGATTACCAAAAATGACGGGCAAACCCACAAAAAGGCGGAGATCTTTCATGCCTGTGCTCTAAGTCTAAGTCTAAGTCTAAGCACAGACAGCATCTACACAAAGTACAGATTGCCGCTGTCATGCACATCGAAACACAATGAGTGAATTACCCAGCAATGTTGATAACATCATTATCAATGTTATCAGGCAGTATGCTGCTACTAACTATCCCAAAAATGGCAATCGCTTCCCCGCAACTGACAGGAAGACCGGTGTAAGTGACTGCCATTTGTGAACCGAGGAGTTCGGCCTATATATACACTGTACACAAATGGTGGAAGGAATAGATTTAATATATCAAAACTGGTGTCGACTTACATTGTATTTATACACGGCATAGGCCTGAAACCATCCAACATCGACTCATATTACTGCTACAGTCTGTCTGGCTAATTTAAGTGAAAGTACACTGACCAAAAATGAAACAAGCAAAGCAAAACAGCACTGACTGGTGCGAAAATTTACCAATTTCTCGAACTTAACCTGGCTATGAAATATACTTTTGTTATCATTTTACATGTTGTGGTGAAATCTACAAATTTCTCGAATTTTGGTGAAATCTACAAATTTCTTGAATTTAACGTAGCTATGAAATGTACTTTTGTTATCATATGACATGTTGAGCTGAAATCTAGAAATGTCTCCAATTTAATCTGGTTAAGAAATGTGATTTTGTTGTTGCCATTTGAAATGTGGCGAAATATACAAATTTCTCGAATTTTACGAAATGTACATTTTCTATTCACATTTTAATACGAAATTTTAATTAATTTTATTTAGATTGCTCTCTTTCATTCTGTTACAATTTTCGCCATTTTCTATTCTGCCGAAGAGGTAATTGATTATAAAATATTCCGACAAAAGCCACTGTTTAATCACATACACTATACTTCACCGCGATTAAACAATAAATAGCCGGGAACCATGGTAACATATCAATGTATCCCATGAGATGATAAATACCTCAAAGACTCTTATGATGATAACATCACCTTCCGTTTTTGTGTTTAATTTAATTACTTTTGGCGGGGAGGGGGTTGCTTTTTACTGAATAAAAGTATTTTGAACTGAACTTACCTCAAGATCCTTCTGGATTTCAGCGATTCGATTATCGAGGTCGGCAACAATCTCACGGTCCTGGTCGGACAGACCTGGCAGAAGAAACAAAGGGACAGATTGTCAATGTCAGGCAACCCGCGGTTTGACTTGAACCTCTCTCTTAGTAAGTCAGGTAGCAATGTGCAATGAACACAGAGGCGGAATAACGACTCAATACCTGGTGAGTGAGTGAGTGTGAGTGAGTGCATGAACGAGTGGGTGTAGGGATGAGTGAGTGAGTGAGTGAGTGAATGCATGAAGGAGTGAGTGTGGGGATGAGTGAGTGAGTGCATGAACGAGCGAGTGTAGGGATGAGTGAGTGAGTGAATGCATGAAGGAGTGAGTGTGGGGATGAGTGAGTGAATGAGTGCAATAAGGAGTGAGTGAGTGCATGAGTGAGTGAGTGCATGAACGAGCGAGTGTAGGGATGAGTGAGTGAGTGAATGCATGAAGGAGTGAGTGTGGGGATGAGTGAGTGAATGAGTGCAATAAGGAGTGGGTGAGTGAATGAGTGAGTGCATGAACGAGTGAGTGTAGGGATGAGTGAGTGAGTGAATGCATGAAGGAGTGAGTGTGGGGATGAGGGAGTGAATGAGTGCAATAAGGAGTGAGTGCATGAGTGAGTGTAATAAGGAGTGAGTGAGTGCAATAAGGAGTGAGTGAGTGAAGTAGTGACTGAGTGCACGAAGAAGTGCGTAAAGGAGTGAGTTAACGACCCAATAATTGGTGACTGAGTGAGTGACGGAATGAGTGAAGGGTGAGTGAATCAGTGGGTGAGCTGAGGAGTGAGTGATGGAGTGAGTGTGTGAGTAAGTGAAGACAGAGGAACTGAGTAAGGGAGTGAAGGAGTGGGGTGAGTTTGTGAGGGAGTGGGTGAAGGGTGAGTGAAGGAGTGTGGGTGAGTGATTGAATAAATGAATAAATGAGTGATTGAGTGTTTGAGTGATTGAGTGAGTGAGTGAGTAAGTGAGTGAGTGGGCGAGACTGGAGGAATGAAGGCCAAAGTGAGCGAGTGGTGTTTTACATACTAACAATATCTAAGGTCAAACCAGGACAGGTACCGACCTGTTACAGCGCGCACTGATGACGACTTTATAGTGATTTCCCATTGGGAGACCAGGCTGCCGGCACCATGACCCGATATCCCACTCAGTCACATGCTACTACTGAGCCAGCCAGTCTTTGCTCAGTACATGTTGGATCGATGAAGGCAGTCTGCACACTGACCCTCCCACCCCCTTACACTGGCATAGTTCCCCCATCCGCCACCAGGGCGGGCGGGCACAATGCTAGCTTAGTGCTGAACGAACTCTAGCTGCAGAACTACTTGTAAACATTGGAAAGGAGAGAGGGTGGGTGGTGGTGGTGATTGAAACCAATCGAAACACCTCACAACCGCTACTTGCCATACAGACCAGGGCCCATATTCACGATGCGGTGTTAGCTTACACTCGGTGTGTTTGCACTCCTTGCGTACTGAGTTTTCGCCGCTAACCCAGAAATCCCGGCCAAAACCAGTTTTGGCTCGCTAACACTGCATCATGAATACGGCCCCAGGTAATTAAAGTTGCATAGTCTGATGGTTTTGCGTTTTGGTAATTTTCCTGAGATAACTATATTAAATTGATCGTTATAATCTACCTTATTTCAAGTTAAAGTAATTTTGATTTTAAATGGATAAGTTTAGAGATATTTGAAATTCAAACACGCAAACTTAGTTTTGGCAAGCACGCCAAAAGTCTGACACCATAGGCTTCAACAGTAACAGGTTCTATCAAATTGTCTCAGTGTTCCCTTCTATGTGGCAATAAATGCTTAATATGTGCATCAATATCTAAGTTAGATATGTAGAGTCAAATCTATATCATTATTTTGTATTTGAATATTTGGTGCTTCATCGGACTATGCAGCTTTAATTAAACACAGAGACCAGGTCATTAAGGATCAGATAACTCAATGTAACTTAAATAGTTTGTGCCTGTCTTGACATGTTCTTGCCGGTGTGAGACCTCTATTTGCTCCCTGAAAGAGTGCCGCTAGTAACTTGCAAAAGCCAGCAGCACGTCAACACTTTGCAAGCAGCTTTTATGAAATGTACAACCGCACAAAGCAGTGGTTATGTAATGAAAGGAGTCTTTGTCGCATTGTGACTGACAGCATGATGATGATGATGAACTCAATGCAAGGACCAGGTAATTAACCAGGTGCCTTGTCGTCGCAGGGACAATCAAAGGAAACCACAAGAGTTTGCACATTGAAATGCTGCTCGGAGGTGATGGCAGGGACACTTTGTGGAAACTGTATAAATTGTCCGCCGATTTTTTTTTCTGTAGTCGTAAGGAAACCCTAAGTTTCTCCCCTATTTGAGCTCTGATACTGGATCTAGAAGTCCAGTATTCGTCACCAACCCCCCATCACACATATATATGCACTCACTCAAACACACACCAGATGGGATGGCCAAATGAGTTGAGCGTCCGTCTCCTGTTTTGGGAAATCAGGGGATCCGAACCAGGCTAGCCAGGCACTCGGCATTATTAGGATAGGGCAAGGACTGGTTGACTCAGCGTCAGGATAATGTGACTGAGTGGGATATCAGGTCATGGTGCCAACAGCCTGGTCTCCCAGGGGGGCAAAACTATAAAGTCACAATGAGTGTGCACTGTCACAAGTCGGTATCCGTCCTCATATGGCCTTGGATGTTGCTAGGATGTAAAACAACAACAAACAAACTGAAACACATGCACTCACATTCATTCACATGCCCTTCACCACATACACACACACATACATACATACATACACACACACATACACACATACATACACACATACATACATACCCTCACATAGTGGAATGATGCAATGATATACTCTGTGGAATGAATTGTTTGTTTTGATTTTACGTCCTGGCAACATCTAACTCTAAGGTCATATCAGGACGGGCACCGGCTTGTTACAGTGCACACTCATGGCGACTTTATAGTGCTGCCCCACTGGAAGACTAGACCGCCGACACCATGACCCGATTTCCCACTCAGTCACACTGTCCTGATAATGAGCTAACCGGTCCTTTCCCTATCATAGTAAAGCCGAGCACCAGACTGGGTAGTGGCAAGTACAAATGTTGCAAGTCATTGGTTTGACTTGCCCAGGTTTTCGAACTCCTGACCTCCCGCACTGCCGTCCTGATATATCCTGAGAATAGGTGTTGCGAGGACGTAAAACAGCAACAAACAAACAAACCTTCCGCACTGGAAGCTAGCGCTATTACCGATTCGGTGGAATGAAAAAAGGGGAGAGATTGCACCTAACGGCCATAGTTGGACTGTCGTGCGGGGATTAATGTTCACTAATCCATATACAGTATAACCCCGGTAAACCAAACTGGAAGGGACCCTGGAAATTTGTTTGGATTAACCGATCATTGGTTTAACCGAGGTTTGACTTTGACTTGGCTTTGACAAAAAAAGGGGTGCATTATGAATGTACAATGTATGTGGACACTATGATTATTGTTTTTTTTCTGTATATACAGTTTAACCCCATTAAACCAACCTCGGTTAAATCAAACGATCGGTTAATCCAAACTTTTTTCAGCAACCTGGCAAAATACTACCATTTATCATATAAAAAAGTCTCAGATGACCTTAAAACCACATGGAAGTTTGGTTTAACTGTACCGGAAGTGGCCTGGGGAGGACAATCTTGTTTGGATTAACCAATACTTTGGATTAACCAACTTTTTTATATGATAAATGGTAGTATTTTGGCGGGCCGCCGAAAAAAGTTTGGATTAACCGATCGTTTGGTTTAACCGAGCTTGGTTTAACGGGGTTGTACTGTATACCGACCTCACAACCAGGTCAAAGATTACGTCTCCGTCAATGTTATTAAAGGACAACTTTACCTCACGTCCTGCCATTGTAGTGACAAGTGTTATGTACAACAAATGGGTTGGGTGGTTGTTGGAGCTTTACGTCCAGGCAACATCTAAGGTTAATTCATGGCGGGTACCGATTTGTGGCAGTGCGTAGTCATGGCGACTTTATAGTGCTGCCCCACTGGAAGACCAGGCCGCCAGCACCATGACCTGATATCCCGCTCAGTCACATTATCCTAACACTGAGCTAACTAGTCATTGTCCTTTCCTAATAATGCCGAGCACCTAGCTAGGAAGCGACAGGTATCAATTGTGTGGGGGTTCGAATCCCACAATCTACCAAAACGGGAGACAGACGCTCAACTCATTCGGCCATTCCGTCTGGTCGCAACAAGAGCAGGACGCGAACCTACATTTCTGCCATTCTAAGGTTGATCACTCTACTAACCATTATACTACTGGCATGGGCTGATACAAACAGGGTTGCTGCACCGTTACACATTTAAAACCCTTTTAAGACTTCTTAAAATTTTCATGCAATTTAAGACCTATTTTCATGGCAAATGTAACGTTATAGGGTGAGCGGTGATCAGGTAGGAATTCCACACGCTAACCCAATCAGTAAAAAGCTGTCAAAATATGTGTGCACTTGTGACCAGTACATTACGGTCCGTAGATTATAGCGTCAACTTTGGGATATTCCAGCTCCATGGCATTTGTGTTTTGTGAAACAAAGCGACCATTATTCTTAGAGTGGGACTTAAAAGCACATGTTTATCAGATTTACCATTCCGGGGCAAGCATCCTAACCATTACACTACCAAGGCTGTTTGATACAATTACCCTACCCAAGCCTACCTATGCACGTGACTCCTTTGCTATGAGGTCTGTCCAGACTACTACAGACTTAACCCAGAGCATTCAACCCATGGATGTTCTGAACGACTAACCTCAATTTCTTTTGGTTTTTTTGTTGTAAATATTGTCTGAGGGGGGGGGGGTGATGAAATAGTGCGCCCATAACGGGAATCGAACCCACACCTCTTGCATTCCGTGTCAATGTGCTAACCACTTCACCACCTAGGCTCACTGATGTCACCACACTATCCACTCCTACCTGTTTATGTGGCTCCTTGCCTGAGAGGTCAGTCAGACTACTACAATATGTTTATTCTGCTGAATAAGTTCTTTTGTCAGCACCAAAGCACTGGTTTTCCAGCTATTTTTCAATTTGGGATTATTTATATAAAAATAGTATATAGAGTAAGGTATATAAGGTGAGCTAACAATAGCTGTTGAATACACAATTTGCATTTGCATCACAATGGAATTCTGATAGTTACCCACAAGTTCCACAGCAATATGGCAACAGTCGTGTCATATGGCTATATCAGTATTCTTCGGATCGATGTGAGTATTTTAATGGTATTATAGTAGTCTGTACATGAACTCCACTACCACGCGGTGGCGGCAGACAGTACGCCGCACACCTACGCAGTTACACTGAACTGAGCTAGGTGGCGGCATGCTAGCCACCAGGCAGGGCCCCGACTGGGCTGCCCTCTACTGCGTGTGTCTAGCACACACCCCACCCACCTATAGAGGCGATGTGGGACCTAGCGAGTTGGCGTTCTTCCGTGAGTGTGTGGCAGGGTGAAAGACCGTAGACTATCATAGTATTTAGAGGAGGAGGTGGAGGAAGTGGAGGTGTAGGAGAGAGATAGGGGATAGGAGGGGAAAAGAGGAGAGGAGAGGAGAGGAGAGGAGAGAGGAGAGGAGAGCTTGGGGAGAGAGGAGAGGAGAGGAGAGGAGCGCTTGGGGAGAGGAGGGATATGGGGAGGGAATGGGAAGAAGGTGAGGAGGAGAGGAGAGGAGAGGAGAGGAGAGGAGCAGAGCAGAGCAGAGCAGAGCAGAGCAGAGCAGAGCAGAGCAGAGCAGAGCAGAGCAGAGCAGAGCAGAGCAAAGGGAGAGGGAGAGGGAGAGGGAGAGGAAGAGGATCGAAGGCAAGGAAGGATGGTAAGGGAGGGGAAAGGACTCATGGAAACTCACTCAGACATAACTCATATCGGAGTAGTCTTGGTGAATATTGAAGTCTCAGAGTAGTCAGAAGGACCATGGTGTCGTCTCAGAGTAGTCCCAATGTAATCATGGTTATCCTTGAGTAGTCGCAGAGGTCAGAATAGAGTCCCAGAGATTGCTTGGTTGGTTGTTGGAGCTTTACCTCCTGGCAACATCTAAGGTCGTATCAAGATGGGCGGAGATGCCGGAGAAGTCCTGGTAATGTTGGATTGGTCCCAGAGATCGCGAGGTTGGAGGGGCCACTATACTATCCCGGTCTGTCTGCGCCCACCCAGCAGGACATGAGACGTTGTTGCCAGCCACACTCCCTCACGTCACCACATCACATGCCTGAGGGGCCGTGTGTGTGTGTGTGTGTGTGTGTGTGTGTGTGTGTGTGTGTGTGTGTGTGTGTGTGTGTGTGCATGCATGTGTGTGCGTATGTGCGTGTGTGTGAGCTGTGTGTGCATGTGAACTGTGTGTGTGTGTGCGTGTCTGTGTGTGAGCTGTGAGTGCGCATGTCTGTGTGTGAGCATGTATATGTGTCTGTGTGTGTGGGCTGTGTGTGTCTGTGTGCGTGTGTCTGTGCGTGTGTGTGTGAGCTGTGTGTGTATGTGTATGTGCATGTCGTGCGTGTGTGTGACGGGATGGGGGGTTGGCACCTACACACTATGTAAATGCAGAGGTAGGTCCTCCCAGACACAGGGAGGCGGCACGATGGTGGTGATGCATCATGTCGGTTGGTTGTTGGAGTTTTACGTCCTGGCAACATCTAAGGTCATATCAGGACAGCTACCGACTTGTGACAGTGCACACTCATGGTGACTTTATACCATTATAGTTCTGCCCCACTGGGAGACCAGGCCACCAGCACCATAACCTGATATCCCACTGGGTCATGTTATCCTGACACCGAGCTAACCAGTCCTTGCCCGATACTATTGATGCCGAGCACTGGTCTGGGAAGCGACAAGTATAAATTTTTATAAGTCATTGGTTTCACTCGACTGGGAACCGAACTCCCGATCTCCTGCAGATGCATCATGTAGAACACTCAGATGGGGTTTTGTCCAACGTGACACTACCTCACCTGTTTATATTATTAGTAGTGTTTTGGTGTGTTTTTTTTGTAAATATAGTTTATTCATTGAATAAAGTCTTTTGTCAGCCCCGTGGCACTGGTCTTCCAGCCATGTGACAATACAGTTATTTACAATATATGTATATGTAGTCTGATATTGTCATCAGCAGCTAGCTCAAGTCAGCTGAAATAACAATATTAATCATACCAAGACTTACATATGGTATAGTTTGACAATTCACATATAAAATAGTAGTTATATGTTGTATTCGTACATACTTAGATACATACATGCGTATTGATTAGACCTTTACATTACAGAGTGGTTAGGTGCATAGTTTCCCTTCATAGGTTTGTATGCCTACTGTGTTGTGAATTGCATAATTATCATGTTGTTGGAGATAACATTTTGAGATGGAGTGTTAGTAGAATGCATGGATGAAAGTGGTCTCTGGGAAAAAAAGCGGAAATGCTGATATTCTCCCATAGGTTTAGCATTGTCAGGGAATCGCTGAAAATTCCCGGAAGTCGGGTTTCATACATATTGGTATATGCTGATAGTGCTGCGCCGTTTGAAGCATGTATTAGTAGTATATGCTGCTAGTGCTGCGCCGTTTGCACCACATATCGGTATACGCTGATAGTGCTATGGCTTTAGAAGCATGTATTAGTATTATACGCTGCTAGTGATGCGGCGTTTGCACCACATACCGGTATACGCTGACCCTGCTGCGGCGTTTGAAGGCATTAGTAGTATGCGTTTGCACCACATATTATTATACGCTGATGGTGCTGCAGCGTGAAATAACGTATTGATTGGTTGGTTGTTGGAGTTTTATGTCCTGGCAACATCTAAGGTCATATCAGGAAGGGCGCACCGTATTAGTATACACTTATAGCTACATGAAAAATCCCGGAAATCCGCGAAAATGTGGAGATCTTTCATCCCTGAGAATGGTTTGTTTATTCTGTTAGATAGAGTGTGGTTAGCTTGTATGGTTATGCTTAAAAGGTTAATACCTGGGGGGTATTTTTGACTACATATACTATTTATAGTATTACTTTATCCTCCCCAAATCAAAAATAAAATTGTATTATATTCGTTGATTAAACGGGGGGAATTTCAATCCTGGAAAATTGCTCTTCCTCATTCCAGTGTTCTTAGCCCTATCCTTGGAATGCAGACTTCCAGGCTAGGTAGCGACAAGTATAAATCTTTAAGTCAGTGGTTGAACTGGGCTGGACCAAGACCCCACGGGTTCGAATCCCATAACCTGTGATACGGGAAGAGGATGCTTTAATACCCAGATATTAATCATGTCTGGTTCCTAAATATAACTAATATTACATAACTAATAGTCCAAATATAACTGATATTTGGAGAGAACAAAATAACATTCCTAACATCGCTCATGTTCCTAACATGACTGTATTAGTAACATGACTAATATGACTCACATTTCTTATTCCTAGCATAACTAACATTACTGACATAGATGTCCTCCAGTGTGACTGACACTGGTCAACATCCGGTGGAGGCGAGGTGGACTGAAGGTCTTACAGAGAATAACAACATTATAAAAATTATAATAATAATAATTCCCTTCTGTACCTTTATACTCACATAAATGACTATAATTATATAATATACATACAGAAGTAACATAAAGAGTTAATAAATAACAGACTCCTAGATCATATTTCTTTTTATTAAAATACGGCTAATATACGTGTTTAAATCAGATGAGCTGATCTCTAAACACTGCACTGAGATCAATGCAAATTCGCTTCAAGGTTTTGCCAATTTCATGGATCGCTGCACAAACCCTCTTTCACCCTCTAGTCAAGGTGAAAACCACGCGTGGAAAATAAAATCACCATGAACATTTTCAAAAGCCTATTATTTTCGGCACGGTTCAGTTAACTGAGAAGGTTGGCAAACTGGTCACGTGATGCCTACCATTTTCCAGCTCACAATATGCTTGGAATCACAGAGAAGCATAAATATATATATGTATATATATATATATATACATATATATATATATATATATATATATATATATATATATATATAGTATAGTTTTATACGAGTCTTACCTTGGTACAGATGATGGATAACTGTTGTTTTACCGAGGTATAAGCCTCGGATAGATGTGGGCTAGGGAGAGGTAAGCACGTCCGGTACCAGCAATCTTAACCTACTTATTGAGGATAAAAATGACTTTCAAACAATGGATACTATTACTTTACCGAAAAGGTACACCAACGGAATAGATGTGGCAGGGTGTGGCGGGAGGGCCCTAGCCCACATCTATCCGAGGCTTATACCTCGGTAAAACAACAGTTATCCATCATCTGTACCAAGGTAAGACTCGTATAACTATACTATTTTACCTCGGTAAACAGCCTCAGGCTAGCCTCAGGCTAGGGAGACCTTTACATAATTCATTTTTATCCTTAATATCATTCTTTCTTATTATTATAACATTCTAAATTTTTGTTCTCACCTATTCTTGTTAGTTGGCGAGAAGACGCTTTGCAACGCCGGTAGGCTTTTCTAGTCGTTTATTATAATGTTTTGCAAACGACTTAGCCGTCTTCCAGCCTGCATGCGCTAGTATTCTTTTCACAGAAATACCAAGCACCCGTGCCTTGGAGACCATGGCTCCTCTAGTTGAGTGGGAAGAGTATTTACTCGTATCCACTCCAGCCAATTTCAACACCGTAATTGTCCATCTGGCAAGTGTGTCTCGTGAAATCGCCTTATGTGGCTTTATAAAGCTCACTAATAGTTGTTGTGATGCACGTAAATCCTTTGTCTTGTATATATAAGCCCGTATGGCCGACACAACACATAATTTCCGATCATTCGGAAAACAGTCTAAGTGAACCGTTGATAAAGGGTCACCTAACGTGTTCGATTTAAGCAATTTTTCTAAATCAAACGTAGCTTGTTCCTTGTCTATTTCTAATCCAGTTAAGGATAAAGCAACAATCGTCTGTCCTCTGTGTCCGGTTACTAACAATAACAGGACCGCGACCTTAAAACCTAACTGTTTTATATCTAACCACGAGTTGTGAGGCCAAGCCTGAAACAACTTAAATACTATAGAAACATCCCAAAACCGACTATACTTTGGTTTTGGAGGATTCCTTTGATAAATTGAACGAAGTAAATAACAAATAACATAATGTTTTCCAACTGTTTCGCCATCAATTCTAGGTAATATAATTGATAACGCACACCTCGCCGCATTAATCGATCCAAAGGAAAGTCCTTCATCCTCTAGAGAACGAAGAAACCGAGCTACTTGTGAAATCTTTGGATTTGTTGGCTTAACTTTCATTAACAAACAATGTACACCCCATTTCTTTAAATAGGTTGTATACATTTTGACAGTTCCTGGCCTCCAGGCATCCGATACTATCCTATCCTCAGTAATTCTGTCCAATCCAAATTGCTGTAGCTGCTTCCTTAGAAAAGGAATGCCAATAGGGGCGTCGTTGACACGTCGCCGTGAACCACTAGCGGTCCGTGGTGCGTCAGATTCCCGAGTTTTCTTGGGAATCGTATACGATCTTTTGCCAGTTGTGAAACTGCTGGCAGCCAAGGTTGCGTGTCCCAATCGGGCACCACCAGTATCGCATGTGTCCCTTCCAAGCCGATTTTTCTCACTACTCGGCTGATAATGCTAAATGGTGGGAAAATATAAAAATAATTATTTTCCCAGGTAATAGCAAACGCATCTACTTTCCAAGCATCCGGTTCAGGATGCCAAGAAACATAACAGGGTAACTTGTTATTATTTCGTGATGCAAATAAGTCAACTTCAGGTGTACCCCATTTTTCACAAACGAAGTTAAACAAAGGTGTAGAGAGAGACCACTCTAAATGGTCATGGAAATTTCTACTTTTATAATCTGCAAGTGTATTTTGTGACCCTGGAATATGCGCTACAGTCAGCCAGACTTGTTGAGCCTGTGCCCAGTTCCAAATCAGTTTAGATAACTGATTGCAAGACTTTGATTTGGTTCCACCCATGTTACGAATATATGCCATGGCAGTAGTATTATCAGTTAGTATTCTAACCTGTGATTTATTTATCTTTACTAAACTACGTAAGCCCAGATAAATAGCACGCAATTCTAGTGCATTAATATAGTCTGATTTTTCATCATCAAGCCATCTACCTCCTGTTGTGACCCCATCTCGATGAGCTCCCCAACCTTCTAACGAAGCATCAGTAGTAATTACTGTATTAGGTTCCGCCATGCGGATTGGATTTGGTGAACTTGCTATATGTTGCATCCACCATCCAATATCCTGTAACCCTTCTTGCGAAATAAACATCTTTCGCTCAAAATTGCCTTTAGTTCGTGTTAACGCTAAATTTTTATCTATTTCTAGCGACTTAATATGGGCCTTCCCATATAACACAGCAGGTGCATATGATGTCATTATGCCAATAAGAACAGCAACCTGTCTAATTTTTGGCTTTGATAACTTAATAAGCTGAGTCGCTGTAGTCATAAACTTAATTAGTTTTTGTTCTGTTATCGACACTGTAAGGGACTGTGTATCCAGAATAAACCCTAAACATTTGAGTTGTTTTGTTGGTTTAAACACTGACTTTTGTTGATGTACATAAAACCCCAATTTAGTGAGTAATGCACATAAATCCAAAACTGCATTCACACAACCAATTTGTGTTGATGCTATAATAAAAGAATCATCTATGTATGGAAACATTATGTGACCCTTCCTCGCCATTACCGAGAAAACAGGTTTAAGCAATTTAGTAAATAAACGTGGCGCACAAGCTAAGCCATTCGGCATGCAGGTAAACTCATAGAGTTGGTTATCCCAAATAAATCGAAGAAATTTTCGGTATTGTTCCATTATGGGAAGCGTATAATATGCATCCTGTAAATCAACACTAGCCATCCACGCATCTGGTGTAATCAGATCTCGTGCCGTATCTAGAGAGAACATTTTAAAATGTCGATATTCCACCCTTTTATTAAGGATTGTTAAATCCAGGATCATTCGAACATCACCATTAGGCTTCGGTCTCGAGAAAATGTTTGAAATAAACTGTCCTGAACAGTGTGTCACTTTTTGTATAATTCCTTTCTCAAAGAATTTATGTACCTGTTTAGTTAGTGCCTCTCGTTCAACTGGTTGAATGTTATATGGAAAAGGTATTATACTTTGTACAGGAATTTGTGTAAAGGGAATGTGAACACCCCTAACTATTTTTAAAATTTCTTGGTCACTAGTAATTTTGTGCCACTCAGAAATATGATTACTAATATTACCAGCCACAAAGTTGCTTACAGTTTGTGTGTTTTTAGAGGCTGCAGGGACTTGTAAAGTTTGTGTTTGGACCTCTACTTGGACCCGCCCCTGGGGAAAGGTCTCGACGAGTTGAACCCTCGGCCTATTGGCCGTGCGGTGTTGTCGGTCCAGCCTGGGCGAGCGCCCCGGCCCCGAAACCCTTGACCGAAGTTTGAACTCGGTCTGGTTCCTCTGGTGAACCGTCGTGGACGAAAATCCCCTCGTGACTTTTTGAAACGAGGAACTTCCTGTTTCTTCTTGCCATCCATGTTTTTGCCACTCTTGGCTGCAGTCTCTACCTCTTTATAGAGGTATTGTAGTTGACCGCCAAACATCTTGGTATTATCTAAAGGTTTCCCTTTAATCGGCTCTGGAGCAAGATAGAGCGTAAACTCCTTCCCCTCATTATCGGTAACCTTCTTAGAGCGAGCCACTTCTTTGCCAGCATCTGTGCAAACTGACTTGAAGACATTTTCATATCTTCGAAACGACAGGTAATTACCTGCCGCCGCTAGTACTGCAATGCCTTTGTCCATTGTCTTAGCCAAAGACGAGAACTTATTTTCACTCTGCATCCTATTAGCCACAGGAACAATAGCTGTTAGGGTAGCCAACACTGCCTTATGCACTGTGTGCAACACATCCTCAAACTTCTTACGGTCATCCGTCATATTGACATCCCGATCCATTTCTTTAATGATGGAGTTGGGAACACCCTTTATGCCTGTTAACTCATCTCCTAACTTGGAGATAACCTCCGCCGGTTTGAACGTGCGAAAATGACCATTCACGGTCTCGCGCATAAGCGTAGTGGTTTTAACCCGCTTAGCCTTTGGCTTCTCCACCTTCTTAGCCACTTTAGTGCCAATGTCCGCATAGACCCCTTCATATATGGTGTCTGAGTCTGATTCCGTAGAAGTAGACTCAGTGGACGACTCAGAAGAAGAATATTTCCTCTTCCTCTTCTTCTTTTTGGACTTAGTCTTCCGCTTTTTGCGAAAACCAGTCTCTGCCCGCTCCTTGGTGAATTCATCACCCGAAGAAATCACCTGTTTCTTCTTCTTCCTCCGTTTAGGAGAAGGAGGAGGAGGAGCCTTAAGCTCCACCGCTGAGTCTGTGTCCAAGAAATCCTCATACGAATCCTCTTGGACACTCGGCCTACGCCGCTTCCGAGACACGGGCGATTTGGAAGTCAAGATGTGGCTTTCCAACCGTGCAAAGCGAGCCTCCCAATCTGGAGGCGCAGGCACATCAGGCACTGCGTCCTCGTCCGGGTCGGAGAGGATATGCGCCCGGGGCTGTGTCGACGGCCCTGCCGACAACACAGGTGAGGAGTCGTACTCCTCGTCCACTCCACTCGGAACACGCCCCTCGGCTGCTGCTGCACCGCGCTTACTCCGCTTCGTGGCCATCAGGAACTGTAAACAAAGATTTTTGGTCAGTCCTGGTATATATATTTGTCACAATTTGGTTGTTTCAAACTCAATTGGACATCTGGTGGTGTTAGAGAACGTGTTTATACCGTTATAACACAGGCGTAATAAGCTAAATTTGTGCGTGGATTGTGGGTCAAACCCAAATCTTTACGCGGGGTCGGGACCAGTGTATCGGCCCGCCCATCCCTCTGTTCCGCACACTTCTCCCACCTGTGACTACTACGTCAACAAGTTGGAGAAAATGCTACGAAACTCGGAGAAACGCCTGAAAAAGTTTTGTCTAGGGGAGTCTATAAAAGAAACCCAGGAGCATCTCCAACATTACTCTCTATTAGAGTACGAGAGAATTTCCACATGAGATAGGGCGAAACCCACATCTCTACCCATAGTCACACGGTGACCCGGGTGTTGACATAACCGCTAATGACCGGTTTGGTTCCTTCGAGAAACCCACTCGAGTGTTCTATCCTTGGTTGTTTATAACCAAATAACTCGTCCAAATTGGACCAACGAAAGTCTAAACTTTCCATATTGATGCTCTAATGCATCATAATTAAGCTAACCACAGTTTTTATTATACTTACTGCGTATTTGCTTGTATGTAGACTAATTTTGCCGGAGCAACCCAACGACACGTTATCCAGTCGTGAGTTGTATATGCTAATTGCTGGTACCGGACGTGCTTACCTCTCCCTAGCCTGAGGCTAGCCTGAGGCTGTTTACCGAGGTAAAATATATATATATATATATATATATATTCACACACACACTCATATATGTGATGCATAAGGTGTTATCCGAGAATAATGACACGGAAGGGAAATATTATATTGTAACACTCCATAAGACCAAACACTGTACCAGTGGTGCCACCTTCGGCCCACATCGCCACCACCAGATGGAAGGGGATTGGGAGAGTAGAGCAGGAGGCGGTATGGGAAGGGAATGGAATAGAAGGGAAGGGACGGAAAGGGGAGAGGAGAGGAGAGAGGAGAGGAGCGGAGAGAGGAGAGGAGAGGAGAAGAGAAGAGAGGAGAGAGGAGTGGAGCAGAGAAGAGAAGAGAGAAGAGAGGACGGGAGAGGAGAGCGTGAGGGGAGGGAGGGGAGGGGAGTGGAGGGAAGGGAGGGAAGGGGAGGGGAGGGGATGGGCGGGGAGGGGAGGGGAGATGAGAGTGGAGGAGAGGAGGGGGCGGAGAAGAGAGGAGAGGGGAGTAGAGGAGTGGGCGATGGGAGGGGTGGGGTTGGGAGGGGTAAGGGAGGTGAGGGGACGGGAGGGGAGGGTAGAGAATGGAGGGTAAAGGAGGGGAGGGGATGGTAGAGGGGAAGGTATAGGAGGGGAGGGTATAGGAGGGGAGGGGATGGTAGAGAAGAGGGGAGCGTGGGTGTTTCAAAAAGACAGTATACACATCACCTGTGAAATATGCTCCTGCATTCAAATCCTTTGAATGGATGAACAAAATCAAATAAAATAACATGAAAGAAGAGGGGAAAAAAAACTATTGGAGCTGCCCTTCTCAGCCTCCCCGCCCGGGTCCGCGCCGCCTCCCGGGATCCTCCACACACAGGCCTGGCGTGCAGGCTCCCGGGCCGTGTGATTAGCTGATTACAGCCGACGCACTGATTAGCGCCGTCAGGGGACTGCACCCACAGGTGCTGCCCGCACTCGCTAGGTGACGCGCAGCCTCCTTGCCCGTCCCCGCCATCAGAAGGCGCGCGTGCCAAATATGGCGGTGTTCGCTGCGTGCCAGTGAGCACAGTCTGTGGAGCCCCCCGGCGGGACGTACTACTCTCCTGTGTCCTCGCATCCTCCTCCTCCTCTTCCTCCTCCTCCTCCTCCTCCATCTCCATATCCAGTAGTCTTGGAGTAGAACGGCAGTCACCTCCCCCACCCCACAACCTCGCACTATCTTAATCCTCATGCTCACACTAACCTCAGCAGCCCTCAGTCGCAGTGCCATGTCCCTCATCCACAATTAACGCCATCTTCCTCATTCACAATCACAGCCCCCCCCCCATCCCTCGTACACAATTACCGCCATCTCCCTCATTCA